>PVHX01007080.1:0-79072 GCA_004024805.1 Geosciurus inauris
AGGAAGGATGGAAGGACGGACGGGAGGAAGGGAGGGAGGGAGGGAGGGAGGGAGGGAGGAAGGAAGGAAGGAAGGAAGGAAGGAAGGAAGGAAGGAAGGAAATTGTTTCCATTATAACTAATGAAAATATTTTTTAAAAAATCCAATAGCCATGGGCTAGGGATGTAGCTCAGTGGCAGAGTGCTTGCCTAGCCTGCATGAGGCCCTAGATTCAATCCCCAGCACCATAAAAAGAAAAACAAAATCAATAGTTACAACTCAACAAAAAGATAAACCTTGGGCTGGGAGTATAGCTCAGTGGTTGCATTTGCCTACCATGTGCAAGGCCCTGGGTTTTATTCCCAGCAGTGCAAAAAATAAAAATTTTTAAAAACACAATCCAATTTAAAACTGGGCAAAGGACCTAAAAGACCTTTCTCTAAAGATATTCTGGCAAACAAGCATATGAAAATATCCTCCACATCACAAGTCATTAGAAAAATGCAAATCAAAACCCCAACTAGATATCACTTCACACCTACTAGGATGGTTACACTAAGAATGGAAAAAAAAATGTTGGCAAAAAAATGGGGAATTAGGGGCTGGGGTTGTAGCTCTGTGATAGAGCACCTGCCTGGCATGTGTGAGGCATGGGTTCAATCCTCAGCATCACATAAAAATAAATAAATAAAATAAAAGTATTGTGTCCATCTACAACTAAAATTTTTTTTTTTTAAAAAATGGGGAAATCAGAACCCTAATACATTGCTGGTTCAAATGTAAAATGGTACAACTACAGCAGAAAACTGTATGGAGATGTCTCAAAAAATTAAATACAGTAGGGGCTGGGGTTGTAGCTCAGTGATATTTGCCTAGCACATGTGAGGCACTGGGTTCGATCCCCAGCATCACATTAAAAAAATAAAAATTAGGGGCTGGTGTTGTGGCTCATGGCAGAGCGCTTGCCTAGCATGCATGCCTAGCATGCACTGGGTTCGATTCTCAGCACCACATATAAATGAGTAAAATAAAGGTCTATCAACAACTAAAAAAAAAAATTTTTTTAAATAAAAATAGGGGCTGGGATTGTGGCTCAGTAGTAGAGCGCTTGCCTCGCATGCGTGAGGCCCTGGGTTCGATCCTCAGCACCACATACAAAGCAATAAAATAAAGACATTGTGTCCATCCGCAACTAAGAAAATATTTTTTTAAAAAAATAAATAAATAAAAATAAAAATTAACAGCCAGGTGCAGTGGCATATACCTGTAATCCCAGCAGCTCAGGAGGCTGAGGCAGGAGGATTATGAGTTCACAGCCAGCTTCAGCAACATAGCTAGGCCCTACGCAACTCAGCGAGACCCTGTCTCTAAATAAGATAAAAAAGGGCTGGAGATGTGGCTCAGTGGTTAACCCCTGTGTTCAATACCCAGTACCAAATAAATAAATACACAAATAGTACACTATCCAGCAATTTCACTCTTATGTACAGACTCAAAAGAATTGAAAACATGTATTCAATCAAACATCATACATGAATGTTTACAACAGTATTATTCACAATTGCCAAAGGTGGAAATAGCACACTCACCATCAACAGATAAATGGATACATAAAATGTGATCTGTCCATACAATGGAATAGTATTCAGCCATAAAAATGAATGAGGTTCTTATACGTGCTACAACATGTGGATGAACCTCAATATAACACTAAGTAAAAGGAATACGCAAAGTCATATATTGTATGATTCCACTTATTTAAAATATCCAAAATACATAAATCCATAGAGGTAGAAAGCAAACTGGGGGTTACCAGTAATGAAATTGGGAAAAATGAGAAATAAATGCTTAATGAGTATGGACTCTCCCTTAGGGGTAATGAAAAAATTCTGGATAGCCTGGCTTGGTAGCTCATGCCTATAATCCCAGCTGTTCAGGAGGCTGAAGCAGGACGTTCACAAATTTGAGGCCAGCCTGGGCAACTTAGCAAAACCCTGTCTCAGAAAATAAAAATAAAACAAAGGTAGGAATATAATTCTGAGACAGAACATTCCTGAATTCAGTCCTTAATACTCCCCGCGCCCCCCCCCCCAAAATTCTGGATAGAGGTGATAATTGCACAACATGAACAGTTAATTTTATATTATATGAATATATAATATTAAAAAACGTAATAGTCATGATAACTCTGTAGTAGGAGTTACTACTGCACCCATTTTACAGATACAGAAAACAGGCTCAGAGAAATTAAATGACAGCTGGGCATGGTGGTGCATGCCTGTAATCCCAGCAGCTCAGGAGGCTGAGGCAGGAAATCACGAGTTCAAAGCCAGCCTCGGCAACAGCAAGGTGATAAGCAATTCAGTGAGACCCTGTCTCTAAATAAAAAAAAATACAAAATAGGGCTAGGGATGTGGCTCAGTGGTCAAATACCGCTGAATTCAATCCCTGACACACACAAAAAAGAGAAATTAAATGACAAATACAGAGGGAGTACATGGAGGAATAGAGAATCAAAGCTATATTTGCACATCCAATGGCTTGTGCTCTTAACTACATGTTTTACAGCTTCCTTTTTTTCTTTGAGACAGTCTCACACATTGCCCAGGCTGGCCTCCAACTCTTGGCCTCCAATAATCCTCCTGTCTCAGCCTCTCAAGTAGCTGGGACTATAGGTGTGTACCACTGCACAGATTCAGCTTCACTATTTTAACAAGAAATTAAAAGAAAAATATCAGAAATATTAGACATGGAAATATCATCACTACTGATGATCATATCCAATGCCATTCAGTAGATCTACATTCTGGGCATCAAAAACTTCAGTTGTGGGCTATGGATGTAGTCCAGTGGTAGAATACTTGCCTAGTATGTCCAACAACCAGGATTCAGCCAGGCAAGGCGAAACACACCTATAATCCTAGTGATTCAGGAAACCGGAGCAGGAGGATCACAAGTTCAATGCCAGCCTTAGCAATTCTGTAAGGTCCTTGGTAACTTAGCAAGACCCTGTCTCAAAATAAAAAATGAAAAGGGCTGGGGGTGTGGCTCAGTGGTTAAATGCACCTGGGTTCAATCCCTAGTACCAAAAGAAAAAGAAAAAGAAAAAAAAAAAAGAACCAGGACTCAATCCTCAATACCTCAAAATGAATTTTTTTTTTTTTTTTTTTTTGGTACTGGGG
This sequence comes from Geosciurus inauris, assembly GCA_004024805.1. Taxonomy (NCBI): domain Eukaryota; kingdom Metazoa; phylum Chordata; class Mammalia; order Rodentia; family Sciuridae; genus Geosciurus; species Geosciurus inauris. The sequence goes on from PVHX01007080.1 coordinate 3,162, forward strand.
ATTGAACTCAGGGGCACTCGACCGCTGAACCACATCCCCAGCCCTATTTTGTGTTTTATGTAGAGACAGGGTCTCACTGAGTTGCTTAGCGCCTCGCCCTTGCTGAGGCTGGCTTTGAACTCGCGATTCTCCTGTCTCAGCCTCCCTAAGTGCTGGGATTACAAGCGTGAGCCACCACGCCCGGCTTCAAAATGAATTTTTAATTAATTAATTGAATTTAAAACTTCAGCTACCAAGAAGGCTAATAATACACTTGGGTCTATTTCACAATGGAAATGATTAGCCAGTAGAGTGTAAAAGAATCATGTGTTCTCAGCTTTACTGCCCAATCAAAAATGCAACTGTGTAAAAACTGAATATAATTTGACTTAGTCTTATTGAAGTGTTAAGATTTCAAGGCGGGCGCAGTGGCTCAAGCCTATAATCCCAGCACTTAGGGAGGCTGAGACAGGAGAATCGCGAGTTCAAAGCCAGACTCAGCAAGGGCGAGGCGCTAAGCAACTCAGTGAGACCCTGTCTCTACATAAAACACAAAATAGGGCTGGGGAGGTGGCTCGGTGGTCAAGTGCCCCTGAGTTCAATCTCCAGTATCAAAAAAAAAAAGATTTCAGACAATGAGCAATCAGGATGAAGGTATCAAATATCTCCCCTCTTTCAGGAGTATTTTCTACTTCATCAGTCTAGATGCCCAAATTCACATTCAGTAACCACTGTTGTTGCACTGTCTTCTGTGCTCCCAAATTACAAAAGCATTGCAAGGTTCTATGGCACATGCCTGTAATAAGAGCTACTTAGAAAGTTGAGGAAGACTGCAAGTTTAAGACCAGTCCAGCATCTTAGGAAAGTTCTCTCAAAAATCAATTTTTAGGGCTGAGGTTGTGGCTCAATGGTAGAGCACTTGCCTAGCATGTGTAAGGCCCTGGGTTTGATTCACAGCACCACATACAAATAAATAAAATAAAGGTCCATTGACAACTAAAAAAATATTTTTTTAAAAAATCAATTTTTAAAAAGGCAGACGGGCCAGGCACGGTAGCACACATATCTATAATCCCAGAGGCTCTGGAGGCTGAGGGAGGAGGATTGTGAATTCAAAGCCAGCCTAAGCAATTTAGTGAGGACCTAAGCAACTCATTGAGACCCTGTTTCTAAGTAAAATACAAAAAGGGGCTGGGGATGTGACTCAATGGTCAAGTGCCCCTGGGTTCAATCCCCAGGACCCCCCCCCCAAAAAAGTTAAATAAATAAATAAAATTAAAAAGGCAGATAGGCCAGGCATGGTGATTCATGTAATCCCAATGGTTTGAGACTGAAACAGGAGGATGGCAGGTTCAAAGCCAGCCTCAGCAACTTAGCAAGACCCTGTTTCAAAACAGAACATTTTTAAAAGGGCTAGGGAAGCCGGGCGCAGTGGTTTACGCCTGTAACCCAGTACTTCGGGAGGCTGAGAGAATCGCGAGTTCGAAGCCAGCCTCGTGGCCAGCCTCAGCAGAGACAAGGCACTAAGCAACTCAGTGAGACCCTGTCTCTAAATAAAACAAAAAAATAGGGCTGGGGATGTGGCTCAGTGGTCGAGTACCCCTGAGTTCAATTCCCGGTACCAAAATATAAAATTAAAATAAAAGGGCTAGGGATATGGCTCAGTGGTTAAATGCCTCTAGGTTCAATCACTGGCACCAAAAAAATAAAAAGAGGAAGGTGGCTGGAGATGTAGCTCAGTGGTAAAGCTTCCCTGGGTTCAACTCCTAGTACCGCCCAAAAAAATTTTTTTCACATTTTTTATTGGTGCATAATGATTTATTATTACATATTTGTATATGCACAAAATATAAAAATACAATTTGACCAATATCCCTCCCCAGCATTTCCCATCTCCTTCCCTCAAACCCCTCAAAATATTTTTAAATATTTTTTTAGTAGTTGATGGACCTTTATTTATATGCAGTACTGAAAATTGAACCCAGTGTCTCACACATGCTAGACAAGCACTATATCACTGAGCTACGACACTAGCCACCCATTTTTTTAATTATAATAACATCTTTTTTTTTTTTTTTTGGCACCAGGGATTGAACTCAGGAACACTCCACCACTGAGCCACATCCCCAGCCTTATTTTGTGTTTTATGGAGGGTCTCACTGAGTTGCTTAGCACCTCATCATTGCTGAGGCTGACTTTGAACTCCCGATTCTCCTGCCTCAGCCTCCCAAAGTGCTTGGATTACAGGCGTGAGCCACCATGCCCGGCTATATAATAATGTCTTTTAATATTTTATAGTTTAACTTATAGAATCATCATAACATTATAAACCAGCATACTAATGATAGATGTCCAATAAGAACCTTTTAAATTCCTACATAAAATACAAGCTTTGAGTTGTGACAGAAATGAGAAATGTTATCACTAAGCTTTTAGATAACTACCTCAAAAAATCTACATGTAGACTAGTAAGATATAACAAAACACAAAATCTGGGTCTATGCTAAATGGTTCACTTAGTTCTCTCTCAGGTATACTATTTTGGCTTCCTGTCATTCTATATTAGTTATAAATAAGACTTTTGCTGTTTTCATCAAATGTAATGGGACCTCTCATGATGAAATCCTTGTACAGAGGACTTTTTGAGGACATGCTGGTGAACAACAAAGGCAATTTACTATAAAGATGTACGAGGATAACCTAACAAGGTAAGCAGAAGATTTCTGTCATACACTAATGCACATTTCAAATCAAAGTAACAGTAGGCCAGGAAGAGAAAGCATGGGGCTAACCATATTGACATGCTATAATGAGAGATCAAGTGGACAGTTAAGGAAAAGTGCAAACCAATTAACTGGATAGACCATGTGTATTAAGATAGGAGACACAGCAGGTTTTACAAATTTTGTGTTCTCGGTACCAAACAGGTCACTAGAATAATCTTCAAATAGAAAAACATGTTCACTTATCTATCTTGACCCATCCACAACATGTAATGGCCTTACCACAAACCTCCTCAGTCCCAACACCCTTCAGCCTATTCCAAAGAAAACATACACACTACACAACTAGTAATCATGTTATTCTGCTAATTAAGTAATGTAAAAAGCTTCCTTCTTACCAGCAATCTATGGTTGTTATTTGGGGTTTGAGCCAGGAAAAAAACTCACGTAATCCCTGAAGATCCCAAAAAACCTCTAATCAGCTTGCTCCTAATCACAAACTAGTCACAGGACAAGGGCTGCAGATGTTGCCTTTAAGCCAGGTGCAGTGGTGCATGCCTGTAAATCCCACTGACTCAAGAAGCTAAGGCAGGAGGATCACAAGTTCTAGGCCAGCCTCAGCAGCTTAGTGAGGCCCTAAGCAACTCAGTGAGACCCTGTCTCAAACTAAAAAAATAAAAAGGGCTGGGGCTTACTGGCTAAGCGCCCTGGGATTCAATCCCCAGTACAAAAAAAAAAAAAAAATAGCACCACAAAGGGAAGAGGGGTGAGCAGCAGCTGCCTTTAAATATCTTCAGACTCTGCAGAACATTTTAAGGGCCTGGGGCTACTACAGAATGTATATAGATGATGTTTATTTCAGGAACCCACTCCTATAGGCTACCATACCAGAGATGAACAAGGAGACTGAATGCTGACCTCTGGCCAATCCTTAATATAAAGCAACCTAAAGATAAAAGCATTTACAGGGCTGGGATTGTAGCTCAGTGGTAGAGCGCTTGCCTCACATGCGTTGAGGCCCTGGGTTCGATCCTTAGCACCACATACAAAGCAATAAAATAAAGACATTGTGTCCATCTACAACTAAAAAAATATTAAAAAAAAAAAAAAGATAAAAGCATTTACAAATTTCAAATCCTTAAAATATTTTCAGAACTAATTCAACTGTCTAGTAGTTGGGCTGAGTTTCAGACAGACCACTTCCATAGTAAGTGTGGGCTTACTAAGTGTCCTTCAAGGCTCCTAGAAAACAGCATTTGAGCCTGAAGTCACTTTGAAGCTGAATAAACTGATGAGACAAGATGCAGGGGTAACAACCTCCATGTGACATTTAGAAAAAATGAAATGGGACTTGAGACCCATTCTAAGGGACAGTTCACCATAATTATTTCAACCTATTATATTGAGTATTACATGACAATTCATATATATGGAAGGAAAGAAAATGGTGTCAAACAATGACTTCAACCAGTTTTATTTCCTGTTCTATCCATGTATCCCAACCATCTGTTAGAAATATTTAAACACATAACACAGCTGAGTGGTGCACACCTGTAATTCCAGTGACTTGAAATGTTGAGGCAGAAAGACCAAAAGTTCAAGGCTAGCCTGGGCAACTTGGTGAGATCCTGTCTCAAAACAAAAAATAAAAATGCCTGGCCAGGCATGGCACACAACTGTTATCCCAGTGGCTCAGGAGGTGAAGGCAGGAGGATCAGGAGTTCAAAAGCAGCCTCAGCAAAAGCAAGGCCTGCTAAGCAACTCAGTAAGATCCTGTCTCTAAATAAAATACAAAATAGGGCTGGGGGGCTGGGGCTGTGGCTCAGTGGCAGAGCGCTTGCCTTGCACATGTGAGGCACTGGGTTCGATCCTCAGCACCACATAAAAATAAACAAAATAAAGACACTGTGTCCATGTATAACTAAAAAATATTTTTAAAAAAATAGGGCTGGGGATGTGGCTCGGTGGTCAAGTGCCCCTGAATCCCTGGTGTAAATAAATAAATAAGTCAGTCAGTCAGTCCAGGGATATAGTTCAGTGGTAAAATACCCCTAGATTCAATCCCCAGGCCACAAAAAATAAAGCATATTAATGTACACTGTAACTTTTTTTTTTTTTGAGTGAATCAAGAAAGGATACAGAAGGTAAACAATACCGAGCTTATACATGTAAAAACAAAATCCCTTTTTTGTGTGGTACTAGGAAATGAATCTAGGGCTTCACACATGTTGGGAAGGCATTCTACCAATGAGCTACAGCCACAGTTCTTTTTATAATTTTATGTCTCACTAAGTTGCCCAGGCTGGCCTCAAACTTGCAATCCTCCTGCCTCAGCCTCCCAAGTAGCTGGAATTACAGGCACGTGCCACCGGGCCAGTCATGTAAAACATTTTTAAATAAAAAGAGGAGATGTGGCTCAGTGGTAGAGCATCCCTGTGTTCCACTTCCAACACCACAAAAAAAGATAAAGAAAGAAGTACCCTGAATTCCAACCAAAGGCAGCAAAGTATACTAAAAACGCTTTACGCTACTGACACATTTTTCAGACACAACACTCTGAAGATTATCAACCACATTTGCATGGGTGAATGGAAGGATCTGTACGCCACAAATGGTTCCTTCCACATTAGATACATGAAAACTAAATAAAACATTTCCTTTTGAATCATTTCCAATGCCAAGTATCCTGCTAACAATAATACAGGAAGTCAGTAGAGAAAGCACCCTACTCTTATATAAGGCCAAGTGCTACCTTCAAGGGAACATGTAATAAAATGATCGTTTTAAAGTAACTGAGCAGCCAGGTGCAGTCATGCATGCCTGTAATCCCAGCAGTTCAGAAGAGTAAGGCAGGAAGATCACAAGTTCAAAGCCAGCCTCAGCAACTTGGCAAGGCCCTGTCTTAAAAACAAAAACATAAAAAGGGGGGCTGGGGTGTGGCTCAGCGGTAGAGCGCTTGCCTAGCATGCGCGAGGCACTGGGTTCAGTTCTCAGCGCCACATGTAAAAATAAATTAAAATATTAAGGTCCATTGACAACTAAAAAATATATATTAATAAATAAATAAAAAGGGCTGGGGATGTTGTTCAATCCCAGGTACAAAAAAAAAAATTCCGTCCCCTCCACTCTGCCATCCCTAGCCTCCAAGCACTATGCTGCTGTTTGCTATTTTGGCCAGTAACCTATGGCTCTTCTCTCAGGCCACAGCTGTTTCTCTTAGTTCAAGCTGCCTCAGTCTAAGTTTCTTGGATCCTATCTATATTTAGAGGTAATGCCAGTACCAACTGTGGGCTCAACAGGTGTTTGGAGAGCATTTGAGCACTGAGCAGTTTTTATTGTTTTACAGAGTTAATTGGTTTTGGCTCCACAACTGCTTGTCTTAACTTCTACAAGAGTGCCACGTATGCACCATACTTCAGCAGTACATTATACTAAATAGAAAATTAAGTATAATTACAAAACAAACCCGTAGCAGAAAGATGTTTTCAGCCTCATTATCAGGACCCCAGAAGCTATGTTAAATCACAAGGGAAATAAACTTTCCATAAACTCTACAGATGTAGCCCACTAACCCAATCTTCATCAAAATCACTGTTGTCTCATCAAAACCAAGTTTCATATGCTTTATTACATACCAAGATATGGTGGAATAGAAAGAAAAATCAGGCAGTGAAGATTTAAAGAAAGTAGCTGGGCATGGTGGTGCACACCTGTAATTCTAGGGACTCAGGTGGCTGAAGCAAGAGGTTTGCAAGTTTGAGGCCAGCCTCAGCAATTCAGCCAGGCCCTAAGCAACTTGGTGAGACCCTGTCTCAAAATAAAAAATATAAAGGGTTGGGGTACAGCTCAATTGTAAAGCACCCGTGGGTTCCATTGCCAGGACAAAAAAAAAAAAAAGATTTAAAGAAGGCATCTAATAAAACTGGGTCTGGGTCTGGATTCAGCTTTTGTTATTCACTTTTGTTATTCACTTCTGTGACCTTAGTAAATTATTTAACCTCTTAATTTACAAAAGAGAATATAATTGGAGGTAAAGGGTTGTAGTTCAGTGGGTGGAAGTTTGCCTCCCAAGTGTGAGGCACTGGGTTCCATCTTCAGCACCACATAAAAATAAATAAATAAAATAAAGGTATTGTGTCCATCTACAACTAAAAATATTTAAAAGAGGAAATAATTGTGAGGATTAAATTAAATGAGATAATGCATACCAAAAAATCATAGCACCTTGCCTAGCCCTTATTATCTCTGAGGACTCTGCAGTCACTTCTTGCTTTGTTCAATTTTTATAACATACTTATATAAATAAGTACACCTTTTCTTTTCTTTTTTCTTTTTGCCATACTAGGGATGGAACTCAGGGGCGCTCTACTACTGAACTACATCCTCAGCCCTCTCTACTTTTTATAAGGTCTTGCTAAGTTGCCCAGGCTGACCTCAGACTTGCAATCCTCCTGCCTCGGCCTCCCAAGTAGAAAAGTACAATTTAGATTATTATTTTTGGACCATTATAAAGTAACCAAATACTACCATTGGAGCCACAGCTGAGAAATAAACCGATGCCCAGAAATCTTTAGATGAGTCAGCAAAACTTAATGCCCGAAAGAAAAAGCTTAACATGGACTATTTATGAACACATGGTGGTAATCACAATTTCAAAATCAGCAATCTTCTACAGTACCATCGCAAATTTGGTCTGAAAATGCAAATATTAAGAAACGCAAAGATCATAACCCCAGAAATACTTTCCCATGATATTCTAAAATCACCTTAATTCAAACTTGGAAAGTATGAGGCAACCTAATAATTTAGACTCAGCACCAAGAAACAGTATCTCGGGGTAAAACCCTCTTTTCCATGAGTATAAAACCCAGTATAAAATGGAACATGAATATTTCTCAGTGAGAAATTGCAATGTAACTTAGTACTGATAACTTGAATTTTATCAAGGCTATTCATCCCCTTTTGGTCCAACTAAAAACAAGTTCTGGGTTCCCCCAAACACCCTCAACTCTGCATTATCACTGATATAACTCAAAGCAAGATATTTTTGGTGATGTGTTTTCCCCTGCTTCATTAACTACAGGCAAATTACCTAGTTAATCTGCTCAACAGACAGAAAACATATTATAGATATGCTTTATCAATAAAACGGTCTATAAGTGATAATCAAAGTATTTAAATAATGGTTTGTACTCCTTAGCAAAAGGTCAAGCCTGAGAAAGACCCACTTTCTAAAGAACCCAATCATCTTGGATGAATTAGGGGAAAGACAGCTCTCTAATCCATCTACCATATATTCTCTGGCTCTACACTTCTGCTTTAATTCAAAGCCTATTGTATTTCTCTACCTTTCTTTGCCTTGTTTTCTACTCCGTTTCCCTCTCAATTCCAAGACTGCCCTTCTGTCCCTTATCTTCAAATTCCATTACTGCCCTCAAATCCTAAGGATCTTGGACACCCACGCAGATGACCTTACCCATAACCATTTCATTGTACTTCACATCCCAAATGATCCATCTCATTCTTTCCGATCTTGCTCGTTGTTTTTTAAAATCCAATACCCCACACACGCTCACACCAGAGTTCCCCTTCATTCCATTGTTTCCCTGGCCTATCCCTCTGGAAACTCCCCAACTCAGACCCGTGTGCCTCGCCGCCCCTCTAACCCCAGGAAACCCTCGACCCTCTGGGCACTCCTGGTCCCAAAGGGCTCACGTCCCCCGCCCTCCGCTCTCGTTGCCCCAACCCCCAACAACTGCCCCCTCCCCCTTTCCCTTCCAGGGGCCCGTCCTCCACCTCTGTGACCCACTCAGCCTCGCCAACCTCTTCGACCAGCACCCCAGCTCACCTAGTCCGGGCCCAGCAGTCGCCGCGTCCCCCTAGTTCCGGGCTCTGAGTCCCGGACGCTCCGGGGTCTGAGAAGAGGAAAGGAGATCCTCCGCCTCCTTCTCTTCTGGAGCCGCCGCCGTCACCGCCACGCTCCTCCCCCAGCTCTCGCAGGGCCTGAAGCCGCCCCGCCTCCACCGCCGCCTTCCCTGCTTCCCCGGTCGACCCGGCGGCGGGCAGGGAATTACAGCGCGGTTGGGGGCCGGAGCGCCAGCGATCCACACCGACCCTCAACCGGGATCAAGCTGCTCGCCCCGCCCCGGAGCCCTCTCGGGCGCGTGCGCGCTAGCCAGCCAGAGCGCAGAGCGCGTGCTCGCGCCGGCGCGAACCTGGCGCGCCGAGCTCGTGGCCGTTGCAGCCTACCCGTGCGCGAGCGAGGCCGAGCGCCCTAACACCTCGGAGCCGAGAGGCGTGGGGCGCGAGACGGACTCCAATCGGTCCAGTTACCGCTTTTCTCAAGCGCTAGTCCCTCGTGCCGCCCGCCAGCTCGCGCGCTTGAGTTAAGGAACTCGGGTTCTGCCGGAGACTGGGAATTACCGAGGGGATGAGGAATGAGTCTGGGACAAACTAGATGGAAGGAGGGAACGGGTGAGACGCGAGTCCACGTTGGCGTGCAGAAGGGCCCAAGGCCAGAAAAAGCCGGGCACCGCGTGGTGGGGATAGCGCGCGCCGAGTGGAGGGCCGAGCTCAAACTGACGGAAAGAGCCGAAACTCCCCCGGAGTTGGCCGAAGGCGAGCGCCTGAGGGGAACCTGGCGCGCGGATTTCTGCTGTACGTCTGGGGCCGCGAAGCTAGTTCTGGCCGCCCTCGGTTGCGCCTCTTACAGCTTAACGCCTCTTCACCTACCCCTGCTTCTCAGCCCAGGTTTTTCTCCAAAAGGCCACTTCAGAGCCACCGGCTTCGGGAAACGCTAGACCTCCGGACAGCAAGACCGTTCAGCCTTCATGGCAGTCCGTGAGGCCGGTGGGCCGTCGAGTTCTCTACCCTGTTAATGTTCGCCGAACACATTGCCTAAGTCTATTTCGATGACGGATTTCTGATCTGCCCAGCCATCTGCATCCTTATGTGAGACCATGATCAGTGAGGCCTCCCATCCCATCTTTCTGTTAAATACCTGTCTTAATAGTCACTCCCAATCCCCTACCTCCCCAGAGCCTCAATCATCTCTAGCATTTGTATCTTTTGAGCCAGTGTCCTGTAAGTGAAACACAAGAGAGTTGACTGGTCAGTGGTCCCCCAGAAGGTGCTAAAGGCTGAGATTTAGACAATCAACACTGAACAAATTAATCAGAATCTAGCCCAAATTTTATTTGAGGCCAAATAAAGTGCCTCTGAATGGGTACCAACGTGAAGGCCAAAAGTGTAGATAATTAGATAGATATACTTAACAAAATATGGTAGTTTTGGTTTCCACACGTTTTATCATTTCAGACACTGCCTGTCTTGAATAGTATAGTAGCTACCTGAAAGTCATCTGATCTTTGTGGCTCTTAATTTTATATGGGACACAGGGTCAAAAATCTGGAACTCAATGACCCCCGTTGATACATGCCTGAACTATATCCAGCCATATAATTTAACATATATAAAGAAAAGACTAAGCCAGGCGCAGTGGCGCAAGCCTGTAATCCCAGCATTTAGGGAGGCTGAGACAGGAGAATCGCGAGTTCAAAGCCAGCCTCAGCAAGGGCGAGGCACTAAGCAACTCAGTGAGACCCTGTCTCTACATAAAAACACAAAATAGGGCTGGGGGGCTGGGATTGTAGCTCAGTGGTAGAGCGCTTGCCTCACATGCGTGAGGCCCTGGGTTCAATCCTCAGCACCACATACAAAGCAAAAAAATAAAGACATTGTGTCCATCTACAACTAAAAAAAAAAAAAAAAAGGGCTGGGGATGTGGCTCAGTGGTCGAGTGCCCCTGAGTTCAATCCCCAGTACCAAAAAAAAAAAGAAGAAAACACTAGGTCATCCAACTAGTTAAGGTACTAGACCAAGTATCTGTTCTTTCAAAGATTCAAATAGCAAAGGATTCAAATATATCTGCTCTCTTTTCACATGTTCTAGGCATTGGGTCACTTAAAAAGAACAAAAGAAGCCAGGTGCAGTGGCTCATACCTGTAATCCCAGTGGCTTGGGAGGCTGAGACAGGAGAATCACGAGTTCAAAGCCAGCCTCAGCAATGGCGAGGTGCTAAGCAACTCAGTGAGACTGTCTCTAAATAAAATACAAAATAGGGCTAGGGTGTTGCTCAGTGGTCGAGTACCCCTGAGTTCAATCCTCGGTACCAAAAAAAAAAAGCATAAAAGATCATTGCCCCTAAGGAGAGTATTGAGTTGTAAAGGAGAGATAAGCTGATAAGCTATTAAATAATTAACTATATAGTGATGAGTGCTTTAGCAGAAAAGTGAAAACTGATGATAGGAACACAAGGAATGAATAACTTCCACAATTCCCTTTTCTACCCATGCTGAGTAGGAACAGGATGATAAGACCCTTGTTAATAGGAATTCTATACCATGATGACTGATTTCACCACACCTAAAGTCACTTGGGAAATGCTTTCATTATAGAACCTGTTGCTGCTGCAAAACCAGTACAGGTTTTGGGGATGCCAAATAAAATCCTCATTTTTGAAAACTTCAGTCTGTTGGAGAAGTCATGATTCCTAAAAGATCTTGAGAGAAATGTTTTATATGTCAATAACCCATTCAAAAAGAAAGGAGGTAAATGAAAGAGCACATCTGAGCCCAATCCATGAGCCCTATTAAAACATCACTGGAGGGCCTAGGGTTGTGGCTCAGTGGTAGAGCGCTTGCCTCGCATGCGTGAGGCCCTGGGTTTGATCCTCAGCACCACATACAAAGCAATAAAATAAAGACTTTGTGTCCATCAACAACTAAACAAATATTAAAAAAAAAAAAAAATCACTGGCAGTAGAGTGTTTTCCTACTATATGTGTGGCCCCAGACATGCTAGATGGAAGGAGGGAACAGGTGAGACGAGTTTACTTCAGGGGCTGGGGCTGTAGCTTAGTGGTAGAACACTTGTCTAGCAGGCGTGAGGCACTGGGTTCGATCCTCAGCACTACATATAAATAAGTAATAAATGAATAAAATAAAGATCCATCAACTAAAAGAAAAAAAAAAGTTCACTTTAGCATGGGCACGGAAAGGCCAGAAAAAGCTATTCTCTACCGGGATGTGAGAGACAGCACAGGGAGTGGAGGGCAGAGCTGGAACTGACTGAAAGAACCGAAACCCCCTGAGTTGCAGGAGTTTCAATCCCCAGAACCATACACACACACACACACACACACACACACACACAAAATCGCTGGTTGGCCAGATAACCAAAGTATGTGCAGTATTTAAAATGAATCATTACTATGTGCTTTATGGTTCTGTTGGTTTGTTTTTGCAGTGCTAGGAATCTAACCCAGGGGCTCCAGCATGCTAGGAAAGCACTCTACCATTGAACTACATCCCCAACACATTCTATTATGAGAAAGGGTCTCAATAAATTTCAGAGACTGGGGGCTGGGGTTGTGGCTCAGTGGTAGAGCGCCTGCCTTGCACGAGTGAGGCACTGGTACTCAGCACCACGTACCAAAATACATAAATAAATAAAATAAAGGTTTTAAAAAAAATCCTTAAAAAAAAAAAATTTCAGAGACTGGCCTGGAATTTGCCTCAGCCTCCTGAACACCTGGGATTACAGACATGTGACTCCTTTCCAGGCTATGGTTGTATTTTAAAGCCAGTAAACTCACATCTCTCTTTATCTCTCATACACACACACACACACACACACACACACACACACACACAAATATCACTGGAGGGGTGGGGATGTGACTCAGTGGTACAGCCCTTGCCTAGCATGTACAAGTCCCTGGGTTCAATTCCCATACCACAAAACAAAATAATAAAACCACAGGAAATTTATGAGACATCCAAAGGAGAATTAGATAATCAAAGGAAAATCCCAAGTGTATTTGGAACATTAATTAGATATCCAAAGGAGAATATCCAAAGGAGAATCCCAAGTGTATTTGGAACATTTTGCCTGGTCCCTGCCTGGAGTAACAGTAGGGGTTTTCTCCTCAGAAGGTTTAACTAAAAAAAAATCTACCCTCCAAAGAGGGAGGGTTGAGTAAAGGATGTTTTGCTGAGCTGGTTTGGTGAAGGGGGTACTGCAACTCATAGCCCACCTTTCGCCTTTCTCCTTGCAGTTCTGGACCTCTCTAAAAAGACACTGAACAAACATTTTTAAAATACTTTTTTTTCCTATTGAGCATTTAACCCAGGGGTGCTTTACCACACTAAGCTACATCCCTATCTCTTTTTTTTTTTTTTAATATTTTTTTAGTTGTAGATGGACACAATGTCTTTATTTTATTGCTTTGTATGTGGTGCTGAGGATCGAACCCAGGGCCTCACGCATGCGAGGCAAGCGCTCTACCGCTGAGCTACAATCCCAGCCCCCTATCTCTTTTTATTTTTATTTTGAGACAGGATCTCCCTAAGTTGCTTAGGGCCTCACTACGTTGCTAAGGCTGGCCTTGAATTTGCAATCCTCCTGCCTCAGTCTCCCCAGTTGCTAGAATTACAGGCATGTGCCACCACACTGGCTAAAAAATACCTTTTTTGACCAGGTTAAAAATACTAATTTTTAAAAATACCTTTTTTGACCAGGTTAAAAATACTAATTTTGTCATGATTCTTTAAAATATATTTATATTTATATAGATATAGATATACACACACATATATTTTTTCATTTTGCATGTTTTGCTTCATAATAAAGTGATGATTGCCTGCCTTGAAATAATTGCAAATTGTTCAAAGTTCATCTATAAATTATATTGGAGGAAAAGATATAACATATATTTATAACCTACTCTGAAGAAAACACCAAAATCAATTTCTGAAATGATTAGAGTAACAGCTAAAACTTTTTTTAAAAAAGGAAAAGAGCCAGGTGAGGTGGCACATACCTGTAATCCCAGCAACTCAAGAGGTTGAGGCAGAAGGATCACAAGTTCAAGGCCAGCCTTGGCAACTTACTGAGACAGTGTCTCAAAAATAAAAAAGGGCTGGGGCTGTAGCTCAGTGGTAGAGCACCCTTGGATTAAATGCCTACTATCATAAATAAATAAATAAAAATTAATAAAAGAAAAGAAGATCTTTAATATAGCATTCAGGGTCTGGGGGTATAGCTCAATGGTAGAGTGCTTGTCTAGCATGTGTGAGGCCCTGGGTTTGATCCCCAGCACCAGAAAATATAAGTAAATAAATAACAAAATCCAAGTAAGTAAGTAAAGTAAATACAAAAAATATTAAGTAAATAAAAAACAAAACAATATCCATGTCTGGATTCAGCCTTTAGGGGATTAATTTATCCTACTGATCAAGTGCCAGAATTACAATTAAGAAGAAATCATGACAGGACCTTCACTTTGGTAAATATGTTCTGTATTAACCTAACCTAATTTGATATGTTTCCAAATAGACCTTTGAGATCAGAGATTGGAGTTATGTTTTTGTTTTGTTTAGTTTTGTTTTTGTGGGACTGGGCATTGAACCTGATTTCAGGTTCATTGAACCCATCCCCAGCCCTTTTTAATTTTTTTTTTTAATATTTTTTAGTTGTTGATGGATCTTTATTTTATTCATTTATTATTTATATGTGGTGCTGAAGACCAAACCCAGTGCCTCATGCATGCTAGGCAAGCGTTCTACCACTGAGCCACAGCCACAGCCCCCCTTTTTACTTTTTGAGACAAGGTCTCCCTCAATTGCCCAGGCTGGCCTTGAATTTCCAATCCTCCCACTTCAACCTCCTGAGTCACTGGTATTACAAGCATATAACACTGCACCCAGAAAGAAATATAATTTTTTAACTCTCCACTGAAACTGAGCACACAGGCACATGCTTACAATCCCAGCAACTCAGGAGCCTAAGGCAAGAGGATCACAAATTCAAGGCCAAATAAATAAATAAATAAATGGAAAAATAAATAATTCAAGGCCAATCTGGGCAATTTAGCAGAGACCTATCTTACAATTTAAAAATCCAATAAAAAGGGCTGGGAATATAGTTCTATTGTAGAGTGCCCCTGGATTCAATCCCCAGTACTGCAAATAATAATAATAATTATTAAAATAAATAAAATTTTCATTGAAGGCAGAAACCACAGCAGGCACAAAAATGGGCAGAGAACTTCTTATGAGGTTGGTCTTTTCCCTTTGTCCACACTGCCTCTAATATCTAAGAATATTCATGTTGGCCCTCTAAACCATGTGTTTCAGAAAATTAGTTTCACAGGATATTAAATAGATGTTATCTGAGAAAACTATTTCACATCCAAGTAAGTTTGAGAAACACTGGTTAAAATCAAGTTAAACTGGTTTTACTTCTCAGAGCATTTAATATGGTAATGTGCTTTGTTCATATTAAAGGGAATAAGTTAAATAGTATGCAGTTTCTCCCAAAGAGCCATCCCTCCCCCAAGAGACTTTTTTTTTTTTGCAGGATGTTTCTTTGAATATACACTCTGTAATGTTCTATTAAGGGGTTTGATTAGGGCTGGGGATATAGCTCAGTTGATAGAATGTTTGCTTCACATGCACAAGGCCCTGGGTTCAATCCCCAGCAGCACAAAAAAAAAGGGGTGGGAGGTTCATTAGGTTAGCATTTGCCATTAAACAGATAACAAAACTGAAGTCCAAGGACATAGTTAACATACTCAAACTTGTGCATTAGATGTTACGAGATGAAAAAATACTTAAAACTATCAAAAATTGAAGTGGGGCTGGGGGATATAACTTAGTGGTAGAGTGCCTAGCGTATGCAAAGCCCTAGGCTCCATCTTTAGCACCTCAGGGGGAAAAAAAAAAAGTAAAGTGTTACATCATAGAATTATTGGCAATGTCAAAACCAAAACTCTTGATCTGAAGCATTCAATTCAGTATGAGTGCCTTGCAGGTTCACTAAAAACAAATATTATTTTATTTATTTATTTAGTGTTTTTTGTTTTGTTTGTTTTTTGGTCCCAGGGACTCAAGGGTGCTCAACCACTGAGCCACATCCCCAGCCCTTTTTCTTAATTTGTTTTTGTTTTTTGTTTTGAAACAGGGTCTCACTAAGTTGCTTACAGCCTTGCTGAGTTGCTGAGGCTAGCTTCAAACCCACAGTCCTCCTGCCTCAGCCTCTTGAGCTGCTAGAATTACAGATGTGCACCACCAGGCCTGGCTTGAATTTGATCTTTAGTGAATTTATTCATATGTGTAAGAGGTACAGTTAATAGTGCTTGTACTGCTTAGTGGCACATGCCTGTAACTTTAGTGACTCAGAAAGCTCAGGCAGGAGATCTCAAGTTTGAGGCCAGCCTGGGCAATTCAGCAAGACCCTGTCTCAAATTTTTAAAAAAGGGGGGCCAGGGTTGTGGCTCAGTGGTAGAGCGCTTGCCTTGCACATGTGAGGCACTGGGTTTGATCCTCAGCACCACATAAAAATAAAATAGGGCTGGGGTTGTTGCTCAGTGGTAAACCACTTGCCTAGCATGTGTGAGGCACTGCGTTCGATTCTCCGCACCACATATAAAAAATACATTAGGCGCACGCCTATAATCCCTGCACTTTGGGAGGCTGAGACAGGAGAATCAAAGGCAGCTTCAGCAAGGGCGAGGTGCTAAGCAACTCAGTGAGACCCTGTCTCTCCATAAAACACAAAATAGGGCTAGGGATGTGGCTCAGTGGTCGAGTACCCCTGAGTTCAATCCCCAGTACCAAAAAAAAAAATTAATAAACAAAGATGTTGTGCATCTATCTACAACTAAAAATATATTTAAAAAATAAATAAATAAAGGTATTATGTCCACGTACAACTAGAAAAAAATTTTTTTAAAAAGGTCTGGGAGGGGCTGGGATTGTGGCTCAGCGGTAGAGCGCTTGCCTCGCATGCGTGAGGCCCTGGGTTCGATCCTCAGCACCACATACAAAGCAATAAAATAAAGACATTGTGTCCATCAACAACTAAAAAAAATAAAAATAAAAATAAAATACTATATTAAAAAAAAAAAAAAAGGGCTGGGAGCCGGGCGCGGTGGCTCAAGCCTGTAATCCCAGCACTTAGGGAGGCTGAGACAGGAGAATCACAAGTTCAAAGCCAGCCTCAGCAACGGCGAGGCACTAAGCAACTCAGTGAGACCCTGTCTCTACATCAGACACAAAATAGGGCTGGGGATGTGGCTCAGTGGTTGAGTGCCCCTGAGTTTAATCCCCAGTACCAAAAAAAAAAAAAGAGGGGGGCTGGGAATATAGCTCAGTGGAACAATGCCCCTGGATTCAATCCCCATTACTGCAAAAAAATAACAAAAGAAGTGCTTTATTCAGATCTGAGTTTTGGTTCTGACATTGCCAATAATTATGTGATGTAATACTCCAATGATAAATGCTAAACTGGAATTTTAGCATGCTCTTTTATATATACATTCTATTATAATTTTTAAAAAATTGATAATGCCAGCCAGGCACTGTAGCACACACCTGTGATCCCTATGACTTAGAGGCTGAGGCAAGTGGATTGCAAATTGGAGGCCAGCCTCAGAAATTTAGTGAGATTCTGTCACAATATATAAAGGATATAGGTATATATAGATATATAGCTTTATATAGATATATAAAGGATGTAGCCCAGTGGTAGAGTGCCCTGGGTTCAATCCCCAATACAGAAAAGAAAAAACAATCCTGGGAGGCTGAGACAGGAGAATCTTGAGTTCAAAGCCAGACCCAGCAATGGCAAGGCACTAAGCAACTCAGTGAGACCTTGCCTCTACATAAAACACAAAATAGGGCTGAGGATGTGGCTCAGTGGTTGAGTGCTCCTGAGTTCAATCCCCAGTACCAAAAGAAAAAGAAAAAAAAAACATGCCTAACTTCTATAAAATGTTTTATTAAATGCTCTCAACACATTGTCTCATTTTATTATCTCAACATTCCTGTGATGTAGGCATCATTATCTCCATTTAACAAATGAGGAAACAGCCCAAAACTCTTAAATAATTTGTCCAGGGTCACACATTTACTAAATATCCTATTATGTACATGGGAGAAGAAAGTCACTGTCTTTAAGGAACTTCAGTATAGTTCAGGAGAGAAGACTTGCAAATAAGACAAAGAACAATTATATGGCAACACATTATAAGAAAAGTTGGATAGAATGCTACAAACTAGATAAGGATATTAAAGGAATTCAATAGGGAAAGATTACTGAAGATGGAATTCATCAGTGAAGGCATCATTTATGGATAAATCTTAAGCTGGGTCATAAAAGTGTAAAGATTTAGATTAGCAGAAAGGAAAAAGAGTTACAGGAAAGAAGAGTGACATCAGCCAAGATAGGAACATAAAACCAAGAAACAATCTAAGGGACTGCAGATACAGCTTAATGGTAGAGCACTTGCCTAGCACCCAGGGGGCTTGAGGTTCAATACTCAGTACTACAAAAAACAAACAAGCCAGGCCACAACAGAGACACATATCTGTAATCCCAGTGACTCAGGAGGCTGAGGCAGGAGTATCATGAGTTCAAAGCCAGCTTCAGCAACTTGGCGAAGTCTTTAGCAACTAGACCTTGTCTCTAAATAAAATATATAAAAGGGTTAGGGATATGGCTTGGTGGTTAAATGCCCCTGGGTTCAATCCCCAGTATAAATAAATAAATAGATAAATAGATATATAGATAGATAAACAAACAAATAAATAAATAGGACTGAGGATGAAGTTCAGTGGTAAAATGCCCCTGAGTGCAATCCCCAGTACTAAAAATAAACAAAAACTAAGAAACACACTGATGGAAAAGAATAAGACCATGTACATCAGATAGAGCATTAATCTCCAGGATAGATAAAGAACTCAAAAAACTTACCAAGCCAAGCACAGTGGCACACGCCTGCAATCCCAGTGGCTCAGGAGGCTGAGGCAGGAGGATGGCAAGTTCAAAGCCAGCCTCAGCAAAAGTGAGGTGCTAAGCAACTCAGTGAGATCCTGTCTCTAAATAAAATACAAAATAGGGCTGGGGATGTGGCTCAGTAGTCAAGTGCCTGATTTCAATCCTTGGTATCCAAAAATGAAAAAAAAAAAAGACTTAACACCAAAAAAACCTCCAAATAACCCAATCAATAAATGGGCAAAGGAACTGAATAGGCACTTGGCAGAAGAAGAAATAAGAATGGTCAACAAATACATGAAAAAATATTCAGGGGCTGGCTGGGGTTGTAGCTCAATGGTAGAGCACTTGTCTAGCATGTGTGAGGCTGGGGTTGTAGCTCAATGGTAGAGCACTTGTCTAGCATGTGTGAGGCACTAGGTTCTTAGAACCATATGTAAATAAATAAAAATAAATGTCTGGGGCTGGGGTTGTGGCTCAGTGGTAGAGCACTTGCCTAGCATGTGTGAGGCACTGGGTTCGATTCTCAGCACCACATATAAATAAATAAAATAAAGATCCATTGACAATTAAAAAAATATTTTAAAATAAATAAATAAATGTCCAACAACTAAAAAAAATATATATATATATATATATACACACACACACACTTTAAAAAAGAAAAAATATTCAACATCTCTAGCAATTAGAAAAATACAAATTAAAACTACATTGAGGGGCTGGGGTTGTGGCTCAGTGGTAGCGTGTTCGCCTAGCACGCATGAGGCACTGGGTTCGATCCTCAGCACCACATAAAAATAAAATAAAGATATTCTGTCCACCTGCAACTAAAAAATAAATATTAAAAAAACCCAAAAACTACATTGAGGGGCAGTGGTAGAGCACTTACCTAGCATGTATGAGGCACTGGGTTTGTTTCTCAGCACCACACATAAATAAATAAAATAAAGGTCCATCAACAACTAATAAAGAAATATTTTAAAAAATAAGAGGGCTGGGGGGATATAGCTCAGTTGGTAGAGTGCTTGCCTTGCATGCACAAGGCCCTGGGTTCAATCCTCAGCACCACCAAAAAAAAAAAAGAATAAGTCCTTGAAGGGAGATAATTCTAAAATGATTAGTCTCTTAGCCATGCAAGAAAAGTCATCTGAGAAGTTATTTGCTATCAAATCCAAATGACACTGAAAGCAGTAAACTTCACCCTGCTGTGGATCCCAGGAAGGAAAAGGAGAAATAAAAAGAGAAGCCAATTCTAAGCCGGGCGTAGTAGCACACACCTGTAATCCCAGCAGCTCGGGAGGCTGAGGCAGGAGGATCACGAGTTCAAAGCCCGCCTCAGCAAAACTGAGGTACTAAGCAACTCAGTGAGACTCTGTCTCTAAATAAAATACAAAATAGGGCTTGGGATGTGGCTCAGTGGTCAAGTGCCCCTGAGTTCAATCCCTGGTTAAAAAAAAAGAGAGAGAAGCCAATTCTAAACTAATGGTGTGAGTACAGAAGAAGGGATAGGGGAGCCTTACTGTCCCCTAGATCTGTGATCAGGAGACTTCTAAACAGAGCACATTAATATTTTCCCCAACCCTGAAAGTCCAAGATCCTTGCTTTGAGTTATCATAGTTTGCAAATGGACTATGGAAAGGGTGGATGAGAAGTGGGAAGAAAGAAGAGAATTGGAACTCAGTGCATTAGCAAATGCCTGTAATCCCAGTGACTCAGAAGGTTGAGGCAAGAGAATCTTAAATTTGAGGCCAAGCCAGGCGCGGTGGCGCAAGCCTGTAATCCCAGCACTTACGGAGGCTAAAAAGAAGAACAGCGAGCTCAAAGCCAGCCTCAGCAACAGCGAGGCGCTAAGCAACTCAGTGAGACCCTGTCTCTATATAAAACAGAAAATAGGGCTGGGGTTGTGGCTCAGTGGTCAAGTGCCCCTGAGTTCATTCTCCAGTACCCTCCCCCCAAAATTTTGAGGCCAGCCTGGGCAGGTTAGTGAGGCCCTGTCTCAAAAATTAAATAAATAATAAAAAGGGCTGAGGATGTAGTTCAGTGGTAGAGCGCCCTAGGGTTCAATCCCCAATGCTGGAAAGAAGAAGAGAGAATTGAGAAGAAAGAGAGAAAACAGAGAGGCAGCCAGCATGGTAGCGCACACCTGTAATCCCAATGACTCAGGAGGCTGAGGCAGGAGAATCACAAATTTAAGGCAAACCGTTGAAATGAAATCTTATTCTCATTCAGCTGGAGCCCTACATAAATCTCCTACTTTTGTTCAAGACTCACATTAGCAAAAATAAAACAAAACCAATCATCTAACCAAGAAAACAATTAATTGAACGATTAAGTTTCACTCCCTTGTGGTGACTAAGAGAAAGAGAGGGGAGGAACAAAAAAGACAGCAGGAGAGAAGGAGAGAGTGGGGCATGGTGGTGCTCAATTGTTGGTAATCCCAACAATTCAGAAGACTGAGGCAGGATCCCAACTTCAAAGCCAGGCTTAGCAACTTGGTGAGACCCTGTCTCAAAACAAAGAAACAAATAAATAAATAAATAGGGCTGGGGATGTATCTCATTGGTTAAGCACCCTGGGTTCAATTCCTGGTACAAAAAAGAAGAAAGAGAGAGGGGGGGGAGGGAGGAAGGGAGGGAGGAAGGAAGGAAGGAAGGAAGGAAGGAAGGAGGAAGAGGAGGAGGAAAGAAAGAGAGGGAGGGAGGAAGAGAGGGAGGGAGGGAGGGAAGTGGAGGGGAGAAAGAAAGCAAATGAAAAATCAGCTTCTTGGGGTATGAACTTGAAGACCAAAGCAGTGGTATGACATATGTTCAAGTAAAGTTTTAACATGAAATAGATTGCCCTAGATTCCCCTAAGAGATCAAATGACAACTGAAAAACATGCCGCAACTGGAGCTTGCCTTGAAAAACATCTCAAATCCAACTACATGGTTGCTCTTTTTTTTTTTTTAAATATTTATTTATTTTTTTAGTTGTAAGTGGACAGAATATCTTTATTTTATTTTTATGTGGTGCTGAGGATCGAGCCCAGTGCCTCACGCATGCTAGGAGAGCACGCTACCACTGTGCCACAATCCCAGCCCCTACATGGTTGCTCTTTTTTCTCATTCCAAAGGGAATGGAACTCTGATAATGAAGCTGCTAGGTTCTACTTGACTCTAAAAAGTGAAGCAAGAGGAACATATTTTACCCTTGTAACAGCCCTATAGCACCATCTACAGTATCTAGCTAAGGACCACAATAAAACTTCATTCTTTCTGAGAGCTTCTTCAGACCAGCCACTGTTAATATAAAAGCTTTTTTTTTTTTTTAATTTTTTTTTAGTTGTAGATGGACACAATGTCTTTATGTTATTGCTTTGTATGTGGTGCTGAGGATCGAACCCAGGGCCTCACGCATGTGAGGCAAGCACTCTACTGCTGAGCTACAATCCCAGACCCAGCCGCTATTAATATAGAAAGCTAAGGCAAACTAAATTCAAGTCAGGGAGTCTTCAAAAGCCTCCTGAATTTTAGAGTAGATATAAATATAGCTTTAAGACACAGTTCCTAGGAAAAGATCCAATGGCCTCAGTTTGTAATTAGCTCAATGAGACACACATAGCAACCAAAAAAAAAAAAAAAACTAATAAATTCTTAGGTTCTTTGATTTAAAGGATGATATATTGTTCAGACCTTGAGAACTTAATAGCCCCACGGTACTCTGTTCTGTCTGAATATACTGAGAATTGCATTTAGTTCTGGGCACCACAATTTAAGAGCAATATTGACAAGAGCTATAAAAATGTTCATAGCCTTTGACCTAGTAATCCCACTCATGGGACTTATTCTAAGGAAATAACTCCAGAGAATAGATGAATTAGAGGTATAAAGATATCGATGTCACATTCTTTACAACAATATATACATGCACTATATATATGTAATGAATATCTCTTAGGGAATATTATACAGCATTAAAATATACTGTTATATAAAATAAAATATTAAAATGATGCATACAACATGGATGAACCTTGAAAACATTATGCTAAATGAAAGAAGCCAGACACAAAGACCTGCATATTGTATGATTCCACTTATATATGTCCAGGATAGACAAATCCATAGAGACAGAAAGTAAATTAGTGGTTGCCAGACGCTGGTAGGAGGAGGCAGTGAAGAATGATGGCTAATGGGTATGGGGCTTCTTTTTGGGGTGGTGACAACATTCTGGAATTGAAGAGTGACTAAAAACCACTAAATTGTACACTTTAAAAAGATGAACTTTATGGTATGTGCACTTAAGCATCCTACTTAAATGTCTATTGTAGCAAACTCCTTATAGTAAAATATTAAAGTGCTTATTGATTTATAAGCACATTTTTACATATGACTACTCAGATGTCATCATTTTAGTGATTGGGGAAAAAAGTACAAAATTGTATCCTTACCAGATATGGTGGCACACACCTGTAATCCCAGCTACTCCATGTGCTAAGGTGGGAGAATCACAGATTCAGGGCCAGTCTGAGCAACTCAGTGAGGACCCTGACTTAAAATAAAATTGTAAAAGGACTGGGGATTTAGCTCAGTGGTAGAGAGCTTCCCTAGTATGTGCAAGACTCTGGGTTTGATCCCCAGTACCGGGGTGGGGAGGGAGTATCCTTACTATGATTTGACCACATAAAATGACACATGTTTATTGATGAGGACAAAAGAGAATAAGAATAACTAAAAACAGGACTTCTAAAGCTCAGGAAATAATGCCAAGAGTTAATAAAATTAAAAGACTTCTGCACAGCAAAGAAAGCAATTAAGAATGTGAAGAGAGAACCTACAGAATGGGAGAAAATCCTTGTTAGCTACTGTTCTGACAGAGAATATCTAAGATATAGAAAGAACTCAAAAACTTAACACACAAACAAAAATAACCCAATTAATAAACTGGCAAATGAATCAAACAGGCACTTCTCAAAGGAAGAATATACAAATGGTGAACAAATATGTGAAAAAATAGTCAATGTTGTTAGCCCTTAGCAAAAAGCAAATTAAAACTATACTAAGATTTCATCTCACACCAGTCAGAATGGTAGCCATCAAGAATACAAACAATAATAAGTTCTAGAAAGAATGTAGAGAAAAAGGAATACTTTTACACTGTTGGTGGGATTGAAAATTAGTACAACCACAATGGAAATCAGTATGGATATTCCTCAAGAGACTAGGTGTGGAACCACCATATGACCCAGCTATACCACTCCTTGGTATTTATCCTAAAGAGTTAGAGTCAGCGGGCAGGGGTTGTACTTCAGTGGTAAAGAGCTTGCCTAGCACATGTGAGGCACTGGGTTTGATCCTTAGCACCAATAAAAATAAATAAATAAAACAAAGGTATTATGTCCATCTACAATCATAAAAAAATCTTAAAAAAATATGAAAGTCAGCATACTATAGCAATACATGTATACCCAAGTTTATAGCAGCACAATTCAGGATAGCCAAACTATGGAACCAGTCTAGGTTGTCCATCAACAGATGAATGGATAAAGAAAAATGGTATATATACACAGTGGAGTTTTATTCAGCCATAAATAAAAGTGAAATTAAGTCATTTGCAGGAAAATGGATAGAACTTGAGACCATTATGTTAACTGAAATAAGCCAAACTCAGAAGGTCAAGGGGCATGTTTTCTCTTATATGTGAAAACCAGAGAGGAAAAAAAAAAAGGAAAGGTGGGGAGAGATCACTTAAAAAGTAAAGGGAGATCAGTAGAAGAAAGGCACTAAGGACTGGGAAGCAGGGAGGGAAGGGGGAAACATGGGGGAGTGATACTGGGCAAATTATATTGTCATATTGTGTGCATATACAAATATGTACAACAAATCCCATCATTATGTACAACTATAATGCACCAATAAAAATGTGGAAAAAATAAAAAAATAAAAGAATAGTTAAAAACAAATAGTAAGCCAGATAGTCAAATAGTGAGCTGGACATGATAGTACAAGCCTGTAATCCCAGCAACTCAAGAGTCTAAGAAAGCAGGATGGCAAATTCAAAGCCAGCCTGGGCAATTTAGAGAGACCCTCAGCAACTTAGTGACACCCTGTCTTAAAGTAGAAAGTAAGATTGGCAATGTAACTCAATGGTTAAGTGCTCAGGGGTTCAATCTCCAAAATAATAATAATAATGGGATGCAGATTAATTTTGGGGAGGACATGTTCTTTATATTGTCCTTTAAGCAGTGTATTTTATTTTAAAGCTGAGTGCAGTGGTGTGTGCCTATAGTCCCACCTATTCAAGAGACTGAGGCAGGGGGAGCACTTGAATCCAGGAATCCAAGGCCAGCCTGGGTAACATAGTGAGACACTGTCTCAAAATATGTGTGTGTGTGTGTGTGTGTGTGTGTGTGTGTGTGTGTGTAGTCTCTTCAAAACAATGGCCACAAGAGGGCAGCCAGAAGATAACAAACCAAACCATTTAACAACCCTGGTATTAAATAGCCCCCTGGTTGGTGGCACATACCTGTTATTCCAGCTACTCAGAAGGCTGAGGGAGGAGGATTACAAATTCAAGGCTAGCCTCAGCAAAAGCAAGGCGCTAAGCAACTCAGTGATACCCTATCTCTAAAATATAAAATAGGGCTGGGGGTGTGGCTCAGTGGTTGAGTGCCCCTGAGTTCAATCCCTGGTACACCCCAAAAAGGTGTGGGGGCTGAGGATATCATTCAAAGGTAGAGCGCCCCTAGGTTCAATCCCCAGTACCAGGAAAAAAGACAAGAAAGACTCAGCTGAAAAGAACCACAGAATTTAGTGTTGAAAGCAATCTTAAAGGTCATCCAAGTCCAACTCCCTCAATTATAAGAAACTGGGGCTTTGGTGATAAAGTGGCTCATCCAAAGTCACCAGGTTAGTCAGTACAAAGGTAGAAGTAGAGTCTCATCCCATCACAACTTCATCCATCCTCATTCCACCAACTGCAGTGCCTCCTTAAACAAGGTGATGTTTAATGTGTAAAGGGAAGATATAGAGGGATTTAAGATGAAGGGCAGGTTCTTATCAAAAAGGCTTTCTTTTTATTTTTTTGTTGTTCTTCTTTATAGTAAATGATGGCAGTTCTACAAATAAATTACAAGAAAGCAAATTTTAGTCCCCAAAATAACTTTTTTGCAGTGCTGGGGATCAAACCCAGCGCTTTACACATGCTAGGCAAGCACTCTAACACTGAGCTACCTCCTCAGCACCATAAAATAACTTCTTTTTAAAAAATTTTGTTGTTGTTGATGGACCTTTTTATTATTATTATTTATTTATATGTGGTGCTGAGAATCGAACCTAGTGCCTTATGCATGCTAGGCAAGTGCTCTACCACCAAGCCACAACTCCAGCCCAAATAACTTTTTAACAATTAAGGCCAGGCATGGTGGCACACGCCTGTAATCCCAGCACTTTGGGAGGCCGAGACAAGAGAATTGTGAGTTCAAAGCCAGCCTCAGCAATGGCAAGGCACTAAGCAACTCAGCAAGACGCTGTCTCTAAATAAAATACAAAATAGGGCTGGGGATGTGGTTCAGTGGTCGAGTGCCCCTGAGTTCAATTCCTGGTACCAAAAAAAAAAAAAAAAAATATTGAGGATGCTAAAAAATAGGATTGGTAAGGAATGTCTAATTCAAGCAAAAGCGAAAATGGTCATCTTGAGTCAAGCTATTCCGAAGATTCTGTACTGACTAGTACTCAAGGTGGAGGTCTTTTCAATTCCTTTCCAACTTTGATTTGTTTTGTTTTAACTTTTAATTTTTGGTATTTGGGATTGAATGCAGGGGGGCTTTGCCATGCAGCTACATCCCAGGATTTTTTGGGACCAGGGATTAAACCTAGGGGCGCTTAAACCCTAAGCCACATCCTTAGCCCTCTTTTTGTATTTTATTTAGAAAGAGGATCTAGATGAGTTGCTTAAGGCCTCACTAAATTGCTGCAGCTGGCTGTAAACTTGCAATCGTCCTGCCTGAGGCTTGTTTTTATTGGTACCAGGGATTGAACCCAGGGGTGCTTAACCACGGAGCCACATCCCCAGCCCTTTTTTATATTTTATTTAGGGACAGGGTCTTGCTGAGTTGCTAAGTGCCTTGCTAATCTGTTGAAGCTAGCTTTGAACTCCAGATCCTCTTGCCTCAGCCTCCCGAGTTGCTGAGATTACAGGCTTGAGCCACCATGCCCGGCTATGCCACCTCAGCCTCTTGAGCTGCTGGGATTTTAGGCATAATGCACTCAGCCCTTTTTACATTTTATTATTTATTTATTTGGTACTAAGGATTTAACCCAGGAGCGCTTTCACTTTACCCCTGAACTACATCCCCAGCTCTTTTATTTTTTGAAAGCCTCAATAAGTTACTGAGGGTCTTGTTAAATTGCTGAGACCCACCTTCAACTTGCAATCCTTCTGCCTCAGCTTCCCAAATTGCTGGGATTACAGGTGTGTGCCACTATGCCCAGCCTTTCCAACTTTTTAAAGGTTCTATGAATTTTTTTATCTATGAGAGAGGGAGAATATGAAATCATTGGCTTTCATGAAATCAACTAAGGTAGAGATTAAGGACAACTCATTTATTAATGTATTAGGTTTTTTAAAATTATTTTACCAAATTGTTCCTTTCAGCTGACTTTCATTATTTAGGGTCCTTTGAGAAGTACATCCCCAACAAATTCTCTGAGACTAATGTCCTAGGGTTAATGCCCTTCTAGAAGTTCTAAATTTGTATAATTTTTGTGCTACTGCTACTTCCTTCTTTTCAAAAAATTGGCTGGATCCAGGCAAAGCGATGCATGCCTAAATCCCAATGATTTAGGAGGTGAGGCAGGAGGATTGAAAATTCAAGGCCAGCCAGGAGCAGCTGTTCATGCCTGTAATCCCAGCAGCTCAAGAGGCTGAGGTAGAAGGATAGAGAGTTCAAAGCCAGCTTTAGCAATTTAGCGAGGCCCTAAGCAATTTAGCAAGACCCTGTCTCAAAATACAAAGGGCTGAGGATGTGGCTCAGTGGTAAAGTGCCCCTGGGTTCAATCCCAAATACCAGAGGTGGTGGTAGGAAGGCTTGGCTACATCACTGGCTATTACATATAGGAACAGATACTCATGCGGGGCACGGTGGCATACGCCTATAATCCCAGCACTTTGGGAGGCTCAGACAGGAGAATCACGAATTCAAAGCCAACCTCAGCAACGGCAAGGCACTAAGCAATTCAGTGAGACCCTGTCTTTAAATAAAATTCAAAATAGGGCTGAGGATGTGGCTCAGTGGTCAAGTACCCCTAAGTTCAATCCCCCATACCAAAAAGAGAGAGAGAGAGAAAGAAAGAAAGGAAGGAAAGAAGAAACTCTTTCAAATTGGGTGCATAGTCTAAACCTGTAAGACTCAATTTCAGTACCTGTTCACAAAACCAAGACAAGTGGAAGTCCAAGCATGATTTACTCATTTTTTTTAAAAATTTTTTTAGTTGTTGATGGATCTTTATTTTATTCATTTGTTATTTATATGTGGTGCTGAGGATCGAACCCAGTGCCTCACGCATGCTAGGCAAGCGCTCAACCACTGAGCCATAGCCCCAGCCCTACTCAAGCATTCTTCTGCTAGACTGTAAAAAAGGAGGTAAAAAAGATAGCCTGTTTTCACTTCTCTCCTAGTACCCCAGGCCATATCAACAAGATTCTCCCGTGGAAAACGTAACACTAAAGTGGCCAACGAGTGCAGAGCTGGGAGATAGACCATTCATGTTATAGCACATCTTAATGACCAATACCTCTGCTTTTCTGCATGAACCTAAGACTCAGCTGGAGGTATAACTCAGTAGTAGAATGCCTGCCCAGTATATGAAAAGACCTGAGTTCCATCCCCCACATAAAATTTTTTAAATTAAAAAAATAAAAATACCGAGACTACAGATGTCATAGAACACTATCCAACTGAAATAATCTTCCAAAGGATAAATAGTTCTTTAAGGAGAATCTACAGATGAAAAGGAACACCTTCCAGGTAGTTCCCCATCTCCTCCCCATTCAGTTCCCCTTACCCTTGAAGTTGTCTCATGTTGTTGTTATTGTTGTTGTTAATCACAACCAGCTCAGAAAATCTGCCCTGTTTTAAACTACGGCCTAAGAATGGCCGGCCCAAATCACTTCCCTTGTCACCCTAAAATGGCTACCAATAGCTGGGATATTCTTTGTAAGTTATAAAACAAGAGAAACTAGGAAAGAATGGAGAGGGGGCAGACTACTGGTAACCCTACCACCATTAAGCCATCCATCCTTCTTTTTTGTTTTGGTACTGAGGATTGAAACCAGGGGCACTTTACAATAGAGCTATATCTCTAGTCCTTTTTATTAGGAAGAACTTAACACACGCAGGCAATGCCATTTTGAAATATATCCTCCATCTTATAACAAGAGTCACCACAGGGTCACTCTGACTCAACCTGACCTGAAATCCCAGACAATACTCCATCATCATACAAAGAAAGGAAATTGTTATCTGGAACTGGAATCCTAAGAACACCTGGTTCAACATGGAACAGTGACCACCTCACAGACCCTTCCCTCACAACCCCCTAGCAACTGCCTAACCACAAAAATTCCCCCACTTTCTCATGCCCCTATATCTACCCCAGGCTATAAAGGGAAGATAGGTCTCAGTCTCCACTGTCCCCCACCCCGTAGGTTTGTCCCCAATGAACCTGTGTTATTGTTGATCCACTTCTCCCTTCTCCTTATTTCCTTCATTCAGTTATTTTCTTACACTTTTTATTTTTTATATTTTGAGACAGAGTCTCACTAAGAAACTGGCCTTGAACTTACTATCCTCATTCTTTAGCCTCCTGAGTCACTGGGATTACAGGTGTACAACACCAGACCCTATCTTCCTTATTTACTTTTTCTAATAATTGCAAGCACTCATAGAGTATTATACAGGAAACCAAGAGGAAGGTTTTTTAAAATACAAAATACACTAATATCCTCCAGAAAAATTCTAGCCGTACTGGTAGAACCTCCATTTTATAGCTGTTAACTCACTAGACATTCTACCGTATTTCCTTAGGTAGGCTGGAAAGGGAAAAGGGAGCATCTAGTCATATTTGTTTGCTCTATACATTATCTTCTTGGAAAACTCATAACATCACCGGTCATGATGGCGCACACCTGTAATCCCAGCAATCTGAGAGGATTGAACCCAGCGGCACCTTACAACAGAGCTATATCTCCAGTGAGAAACAGAAAGTCTGGTGGTTCCTTTTCAAAAATCTAGTATTGTCTTAATTGGATTCGATTGTAGCCCTTCCCTTTTGCCTGCCCTAATTCTAAAATAAGCCAATCACGAAGATTGTAACCCCAAACTCCTCCAATTAGAGTGAAGGGCAGCACTGCGTTATATTTGAGGTGGACTGCTGCCTAGGTGCGTCCGCTAGCAGGTTCGGTAGCAGGCCCTTCCACCAGAGTAAAGGTTAGCCTTGCCAACCTCGTCCGAGCACGTATGTGATTTCTTGCGGCACCTCCTTATTTCTACACGAAGGCAGGAAGATTGCAAGTTTAAGACTAGCCTCAGCAATTTAGTAAGACTTTCAGCGATTTAGGAAGACCCTGTCTCAAAAGACAAAAAAATTAAGCCAGGCGAGGTGGAGCTCGACAGTAATCCCGGTGTTTCCAGAGGCTGAGGCTGGAGGAGCATGAGTTCAAGAACAGTCTTGGCAATTTTAGCAAAACCTTGTCTCAAAATATAAAATTAAATGGGCTGGAGATGCGGCTCACTGGTTAAGCACCTCCAATCAATACCAAAAATAAAAATAAAAAAAAAGATAACAATTTTAAAAGTTGAGGATGTAGGTCAGTTTCAGAGGAAACTAAAGCTCTAAGAGGCTAAAGAAACTCAAATCACACAGCCAGAAAATCATGGAAACTGATTCAAATCCTACTCACAATTTGATTCCCCATATCAAAATCAAAAGACAAGTTATAGACTAGGGAAAAATATCTCCAACACTTTTTACAATAGGTTAAGGTTTCTAACAAACAAGGAGGATCAACAAAACAGGTAAGATAGTGACAAATAAGAACACAATTAAAAATTTTAAAAACATGGGGTTGAGGATTAGGTAGAATGGTAGAATGCTTGACTAGTAAGGAGGAAGCCCTGAGTTTGATTCCCAGCACTTTAAAAAACAAACAAACAAACAACTCTGAGATATGAGTAGGCACTACATTGAGGAGGAAATGCAAATGCAAAATAAATATTTGAAAAGATGCTCAACTTCACTAGGAGTCAGGGAAATGTAAATTAAAGTAATTCAAAACCATTTCTTACCCACCATCTTGACAAAATTTAAAAGAGTGACAATATTGCTTGCCAGTTACAAAGAAAAGACCATTTTCTTACACAGCTGGTGGAAGTGTAAACTGTCATAACTTTTTCCAGAAGTAAGTTTACACAGAATGAATCAAAATTTAAAATATGCATTGTTTGATCTCACATTATTACTTTTTGAATCTATTTTCAAAGAAACAAAAAGCATCAGTGACAATATTCAAAGATATTTATTGTACCATTGCTCATGTTTGAAAAATAAGAACTGCTTATCTATAGTGCCTATTTGAATAAGTTAAAACATATCCATATTTTGTAACAAAAATTCACAAGAAAATTGGAGAACCAATAAAAAAATTTTCTAGCTGGGCGCAGTATGGTGGCTCACACCTGTAATCCCAGCACTTAGGGAGGCTGAGACAGGAGAATCGTGAGTTCAAAGCCAGACTCAGCAAGGGCGAGGCACTAAGCAACTCAGTGAGACCCTGTCTCTACATAAAACACAAAATAGGGCTGGGGGAGTGGCTCAGTGGTAGAGTGCCCCTGAGTTCAATCCCTGGTGCCAAAAAAAAAAAAATTCCAAATCAAGTAAAGCCCCTAATCCCTCCTTGTACTTTTTTTTTTTTTTTTTTTTGGTACTGGGAATTGAACTCAGGGGTACTCAACCAATGAGTCACATCTCCAGCCCTATCTTGTGTTTTATTTAGAGACAGGGTCTCACTGTGTTGCTTAGCACCTTGCTGTTGCTGAGGCTGGCTTTGAACTCACGATTCTCCTGTCTCACATTGTTTCTTTTTTCTTGTACACTATTTTAAATACATTTAAATTTGCAGATGTAGTGTTACAAACCATGTTAATAAATTACTAATTAATAGATTATGAAGGGGCTGGAGTTGTAGCTCAGTGGTAGAACACTTGCCTAGCATGTGTGAGGCACTGGGTTCAATTCTCAGCACCACATATAAATAAATGAACAACATAAAGGTCCATCAGCAACTAAAAAAATTTTTTAATCAAAGGGTCAGTTTTCTTTAGAAAAAATTCCCTGTGATAATTTGAAATCAGTGTTTTTCAAAGAAAATGTGTATCAATTTGTGTGTGTGTGTGTGTGTGTGTGTGGTGGAGGGGATTGAACCTAGGGCCTTGTGCATGCGAGGCAAGCACTCTACCATCTGAGCTATATCTCCAGCCCCATATATCAATTTTTGACAATTTTAAAAAGGTGTGAAAGTTAACTTGGTCTTTTTTTTTTTTTATTTTTTAATTTTTTTTTTTTAATTTTTTTTTAGTTGCTGGTGGATCTTTATTTTATTCATTTATTATTTATTGTGTATATGTGGTGCTGAGGATCGAACCCAGTGCCTCACACATGCTAGGCAAGCGCACTACCCCTGAGCTACAGCCCCAGCCCCTTTTTTTTTTTTTTTTTTTTTTAAATATTTTTTAGTTGTCAATGGATCTTTATTTTATTTATTTATATGTGGTGCCGAGAATCGAACCCAGCGCTTCACGCATGCAAGGCAAGCGCTCTACCACTGAGCCACAGTCCCAGCCCCTTAACTTGGTCTTGAAATCACGTCATATAAGTGAATTCTTTGGCAAAATTTAAAAAGCAATTTTTTTAGTATTGATAATCAAACCTAGAGCCTCACACATGCTTAGGCAAGTGCTCTACCACTGAGCTATATTCCTAAACCTTTTTACTTTTTAAAATTTTATTTTGAGACAGGGTCTCCCTAAATTGCCCTGGTTGGTCTTGAATTTGGGATTCTCCTGCCTCAGCCTCCTGAGTAGCTGGGATTACACACATGTTCCACCATGCCTGGTGTAATTTTCTTTTCTTTTTTTTGGGGGGGGGCACCATGGATTGAACTCAGGGGCACTTGACCACTGAGCCACATCCCCAGCCCTATTTTCTGTTTTATATAGAGACAGGGTCTCACTGAGTTGCTTAACGCCTTGCTGTTGCTGAGGCTGGCTTTGAACTTGCAATTCTCCTGTCTCAGCCTTCCAAAGTGCTGGGATTACAGGTGTGTGCCACCATGCCCAATAATTTTTTTTCCTTATGTATGCATGCTAAGAGAAAATATCTATAATTTATTTTCTATTTTTTCTTTCTTATTGTTGTTATTTAGAGATGGTATCTGGCTATGTTGCCCAGGTGGTCTCCAACTGAGACAGGAATCATCAATGGGACTGAAGATTTTTAGAAAACTGAGGCTGACGAGGTAATTGGGGGAACCCCAAGATTAGAACATATTGGCCTTAGCGTCTTACTGGTCATTCACTCAAAGAATGGTATGCAGAAATTATAGAAAAACACCAGAGGCCTTAACTCCCTAACCTGTGTCAATCCTTAAAATTGACATGCACCCTTTTTTTCTCTTTTCTTTCCTCCTCTCCTCACATTTTTCAACAATCTAATTGTAAGGACCAGGAAAGCCATAAGGGCAGGTACACCACAAAAGTTATAATATTGACACCATAACCTCTCCAAGAATAAACTCTCTCTCACAAAGAAGAAATTTCTTGGGAAACAAAAATACCACGCTCACAAACAGTGGAAAATTACCAGATAATAGCCCACCCCAGCAACCAGAATAAAAGTCTCATCCTAGCCAGGCGCGGTGGCTCACACTTGTAATCCCAGCACATAGGGAGGCTGAGACAGGAGAATTGTGAGTTCAAAGCCAGCCTCAGCAATGGCGAGGCGCTAAATAACTCAGTGAGACCCTGTCTCTACATAAAACATAAAATAGGGCTGGGATGTGGCTCAGTGGTTGAATGCCCCTGAGTTCAATCCCTGGTACCAAAAAAAAAAAAAAAAAAAAAAAGTCTCATCCTGTCTTTTGTTCAGGGAGCAGCCTGATCTATCAGTAGTGTATCCCCTCTCCTTGGGGTGACACTCTTGCATTAAAGCTTTGCCTGTATGTTCATTCTCCTTGGCTTCTTTTCATTTGTACTGACATAGGGTCAGAAGTTCCTGGCTCCAGCATTACAACTTCTGGGCTCACACCATCCTCCTCTCTCAGTCTCCCAAATGTTGGTATTACAGGCACACCACCAATCCCAGTAACAATTATTTTTTCTTTTAATCTGTAGAGAATACAAGCTAATAGAGGGTGAAGTTTCTTAAGGTTCACTGGAATAAACTGACGATAAGTAGATTCATAGGAGAAAAGTTACATAAATTATTAACATGCACAAAGTGATATAAGTTATATAAGCTATTAACAATCACAGGAGCATTATATTCAGATAACCCAGTGAGGTCCAGATGCTTATGTGCCCTTCTTCTTTTTTTTTTTTTTAATTTTTTAAAGTTGTCAATGGACCTTTATTTATTTATATGTGGTGCTGAGAATAGAACCCAGTGCCTCACACGTGCTAGGCAAGCGCTCTACCACTAAGCCATAACCCCAACCCCTATGTGCCCTTCTTCATAAGGGAGTGTGAAGGATGACAATTTGAGGAATAGCAAATGATTTTAGGTGAATAACTGGACCCAAAGTTCAAACAAAAGTTAGTAAATGGCTCTCTCTGGGAATTGAATGGGCCTAGGAGACTGACAATAACTTGTGAGAAAATTTGTCTGGGTGTGGTTACATTCTTTTGTCTTCTTCCTCAAATATGAGTTAATTTAATGAAAACTCAGGGAAGAGACCAAACATAATTAATTGTTTTCTTCTTTGGTGGGGCAGTCTTTGGGCAGATAAATGAGCATCACAAATAGTCTCTTCCAGCATTTGCTGCTTTCCAAGGGCCTTTAATTTAATATAATCAGCATACCAAGTTGTCATATATTGGGGTGAATTTCCCTGGGCTCCTTCAGGGACATAATCCTACTTTTTTCCCCCAGTGATGAGGATCAAACCCAAGGCCTTGCACATGCTAAGTATATGATCTACCACTGAGTGACATCCCTAGTTTAAAAAAAAAGAGTTTTTATATATATATAACTTTCCCTGAGTTAATATCCAGGAAAAAAAAAAGCATGAAGAGTATGAAGCTGGGGGGTGGTACATGCCTATAATCCCAGCAGCTCAGGAGGCTGAAGAAGGAGGAAGATCACAAGTTTAAAGCCAGTCTCAGCAACTTAGGGAAACACTGTTTCAAAATAAAAAGTAAAAAGGAAGCTGGCCATGGTGGCGCACACCTGTAATCCCAGCATTTAAGGAGGCTGAGACAGGAGTATCACAAGTTCAAAGCCAGCCTCAGCAACGGCAAGGCGCTAAGCAACTCAGTGAGACCCTGTCTCTACATAAAACACAAAATAGGGCTGAGGATGTGGCTGAGTGGTTGAGCGCCTCTGAGTTCAATCCCCAATACCAACAACAACAACAACAAAAAAGTGTGAAGGATGCATACCCACACAAAAAACATCAAGAAGACTGCAGCAAAGGTACATAATTTTAACATGTTCTTGATCTCCAGTCTTCTTTGGCAAACTAAGACATCCTGGACTCTCTTCCACTTCTGGCCAGTTACACAGAATTAAATAAATTCCTTTTGAGATGTTCAAGCTGCTGGTCCCTCAGGGTTTCCCCAATGTCCCCACAAAGACAAATGAGATATAAAATTATGAATGTTTTCATAAGTTCCCACAACACAACATCATCTGTTCCTCTTTCAGTATTGCAATACATTATTTATAGTTTGTTTTTTTTAAATATTTTTTTAGTTGTGCACAGACACAATGCTTTTATTTTTATGTGGTGCTTAAGATTGAACCCAGTGCCTCACACGTGCTAGGCAAGCGCTCTACCACTGAGCTACAACCCCAGCCTTTCATTTATAGATCTTTTTTTTTTTTAAAGTCAAATTTTTTTTTTTAGTTGTTGATGGATCTTTATTTTATTCATTTATTATTTGTATGTGGTGCTGAGGATCGAACCCAGTGCCTCACGCATGCTAGGCAAGCGCTCTACCACCGAGCCACAGCCCCAGCCCTCATTTATAGATCTTGTAATACTTAATTCAAAACACTGAACAAGGTAGACTTCAATATTTATGTACCTATGTTATAATTCCCCATGTGTTATTCAGAGTTTCATTGCTGTGATCAAAATACCTGACAAGAACAATCGAAATGGGCTAAAGCTGTAGCTCAGTGGCAGAGTGTTTGCCTAGAATGTGTGAAGCACTGTTTCAATCCTTCACATCACATAAAAATAAATAAAATAATAATAATAAAAAAACACCCCCCCCCAAAAAAAAGAACAACCTAGAGGAGGAAAAGTCTATTTTGTGCTCTCAGTTTCAGAGGTCTATCCATGGTTGGAAGACTCATTGTTCTGGGTCTAAGGTGAGGCAGAACATCATGGCAAAGAGACAGAGAGACAGAGATAGAGAGACAGAGAAAGTGCCCAGGGTCGAGATATAATCCCCACTGGTATGCCCCGATGACCTATTTCCTCCAACCATGGTGTATCTGCCTACAGTTATCACTCAGTAATCTATTTGGGAAAAAAAAATATTTTTAAGCAGGTCACTGTGTGTGCCTGTAATACCAGGAGCTCAGGAGGCTAAGGCAGGAGGATTGTGAGTTCAAAGCCAGCCTCAGCAACTTAGCGAGGCCCTAAGCAAGTTAGAGAAACCCTGTCTCTAAATAAAATTAAAGGGGCGGGGAGGACTGGGTATATTGCTCAGTGGTTAAGCACCCTGGATTTAGTCCCTGGTACCACCCCCCACTATGCACAAAAGTTACCAAATATTTTAGGCTTTGGAAACCATTTTTTTTTTTGGTTCCGGGGATTGAACTGAGGGGTGCTTTACCACTGACAGGGTCTTACCAACTTGCCTAAGGCCTCACTAAATTGTTGAGACTGGCCACTAACCTACAACCCTCCTGCCTCAGCCTCCCAAATCACTGAGATTACAGGCATCAATCACCATTCCTGGCTTCCATTCAAATTATTAATCCATCTAATGGATTAATCCACTGATTAAATTACAGTTCTCATGATCTAATCATTTCACCACCAAATTTTTCTGCATTGCCTAATATCACATTTCAGGGGATACCTTCTATCTAAATCATAACACCTCATCAAATTGTAAGCTCCTGGGAACAGTGTGTAGCTCAAAATCAGACCTCAAGAATTGAGAAGACCTAGCCGGGCACGGTGGCGCAAGCCTGGAATCCCAGCATTTAGGGAGGCTGAGACAGGAGAATCGTGAGTTCAAAGCCAGCCTCAGCAATGGCGAGGCACTAAGCATCTCAGTGAGACCTTGTCTCTAAATCAAACACAAAATAGGGCTGGGGATGTGGCTCAGTGGTCGAGCACCCTGAGTTCAATCCCTGGTACAAAAAAAAAAAGACTAAGAATGTAAGTCGGAGTAAAGCACTACTGAGTTCAGTTCCCAGTACCAAAAAAATAAATAAAGACAATAACCAAGAATTCAGAAATTCAGAACATAAATATATTTTCTATGTATTCTAATTTATATTTGTTTTATATTTTCTATTTGTTTCTAATTGTTCTTACCCCTGGTTCTAATTGTTCTCACATCTTCACTACAAGTAGATAGTTTTTTCAACACTGTTGGGATGCCTCAGATGGGCAAAACCAGACTTAGTATAAGCTGCCCCACTCTGCTATGAAGACTCCATCCTCCAAGAAAGTTGATTTTCACCTCTGGGATCCTCTGGGCTTCCTGGGCTTCCTGACTCAGAGCTTCATATGCAGCCTGGATCTCCAGGAAGTACCCCTGGGCCTTCTCTTTCTGGTGCTGGTTGTGGTCTGGATGTCAGACCTTCACTAGCTCCTTATAACTATGATATATTTCTTCATTTGTTGCCCCACCTGAGAGGCCCAAAACCTTAGGGAAACAGAAGCTGACAAATTAGAATCTCACAGGTTGTACATAGGTTTCTCCCTGCTCCTTGGCTAAATCAGGCTATTAGTACCTCTGGAATAGTTCACCTCAGGTTAAAATTCCAATCTTTTGGGCTGGTGGCTTAACTCAGTGGTAGAGCAGCCTTTGAAACATGGAACAAGCTATATATCTCATGCAAGAGCCAGGATTTGCCTTTAACCACAGCTGTATTTTCCAACCTAGAACTTCACATCCCTGACAGGATCTCCTCCCAAAAAGAGGAGGGAAAAAAGACATGTACGAGAATGTTTACAGGAGCTTTATTCATGATTTCTTCATGATAGTTCCAACTAGAAACAACCCAAATATTAACAGAATAAATTGTGGTGCAGTCATAAAATGTATGAGATACTACACAACAATGAAAACAAACTATAACTGCATAGAAATATGAATGAACTTCATAAACAAAATGTTAATGGAAAAACTCTAGATCCAAAAGAATACATATGCTGGGTGTGGTGGCACACACTTGTAATCCCAACAACTCTGGAGGCTGAAGCAGGAGATTACAAATTCTAGGCCAGTTTCAGCAATTTAGCAAGACCCTGTCTCTAAATAAAATACAAAATAGGGCTGGGCTTGTAGCTCAGTGGTAGAGTGCCCATAGGTTCAATCCCCAGTACCACAAAATAAATTAAAAGGGCTGAGTATGTGGCTCAGCCAATTTAATCCCCAATACTCCAAAAAACAAACAAAAAGAATATAGATTGGATGATTCCACTTATTTGATGTTCAAGAATGGGTAAAACGTGCACAAGGCCCTGGATTCAATATCCAGAACTACCAAGAAAAAAAAAAAGGAATGGGCAAAACTAATCTATGGTGATAGGACTGTGGGTGTGGCTCAGTGGTAAAATGCTTACCTAACTTTTCAAAGCCCTGTTTTTGAGCCCCAGCAACACATAAACAAACCAATGAACAAAAAACGAAAGAAAGAAAACATACTCTGGTGATGGAGTCAGAAAAAAGGTTACCTTTGAAGTGGGAGTATAAATTGGGAAGGGGAATGAAGGAAGCTTCTTAGTGCTGTAAATGTTCCATGCCTTGATCTGAGTGGCATATACATAAAATTAGTGTATTTCATATATGTTATACTTTAATAAAAAGTAAATATATATACATAAATTTCTTTCACTCACTATTAGTGTCCTGTACCTTTGCTCAATGTACAGTGTTCCAAAGAAGCTAGGACTCCCTGCCTGGACCTGGTCATCTGAGATAAGAACAGTATTTCCATGTGAGAGGTACCAGCTCCAACAAGGCTTATCCCAACTCCCAGAGCCATCCCTGATTGGAATGAGAGGGAAGAAAGCCTTACCTGGTAAGCCAGTTGGCACTTCTCATCCTGAAAACTGTGAACAAACTCATAGAACTTCTCCCACTTCTGGAAGTAGCAGCTGTTGATACCTGGATCCCCGATGGACAGACTCCATGAGACAGCCAAGAAGGGGGAAGAAGCTAAATCAACTTAAGAAGGAGCCAAATGTTTCTGCCACATAGCTGAGAGTGGCAGCTGTGTTGCACAAGATACTGTATGCCAGTGGGCCCATGCAAGCATGGTAAGCCAAACCGAGCCAGTAGAGCCACACACTGAGTGTCTCTGACTCCACTGAAGGTTTGTAGCGGCAATGTTTCTGGGCTGTGATGCTGGCAGCCAAGCTGATGGGCAGGATGGTGATGGGGCGGCCATAGAATATAGGGCAAATAAGAAATGTTGCTCCTATAGTGTTCTTAAAGTCTGAGGTTTGGTTGCCACCAGCAGCCACCAGCAAGACACCTAAGCCAACTGCCAGTGAGAGGCCCTCAATGTAGAAGTTGACCATGGAAGAAAAGCTAATCAGAGCCACAAGACCAAAATAGATGCCCACTATCATCAGGGCAACAAAGCGAATGGGACTCAGTGGGGGTATCCCCTCTCTTGAGCTCTGTTTCTGTCCCTGGGCTCT
This sequence comes from Geosciurus inauris, assembly GCA_004024805.1. Classification (NCBI taxonomy): domain Eukaryota; kingdom Metazoa; phylum Chordata; class Mammalia; order Rodentia; family Sciuridae; genus Geosciurus; species Geosciurus inauris. The sequence goes on from PVHX01007080.1 coordinate 42,857, forward strand.
GTTGGCTTGGGCTACAAAGTTTGGGAGATTCCAGAACTCCCAAAGCCAGCCCAGCCCACCTCCCCACAGGGTAATCATCCAGAGCAGGGCATGACTGTCCTTTCCCAGGTATAGGTGGTGAAGCCCAGCAGGGCCCCTACAGCCCAGAGGACATAGGTCACAAGGAGCCCTTTTGCCATCCTCTAGCGTAAGGGTGTCAGAACAAATCCAGTGGCACTTGACATTGCTCAGAGTGCAGAAATCTCAGGTCTTCTATGAGAATCATGCCCATCATAGTCCCAGAGTTATCCTTAGACCCTAAGAGACGGAAAAAAGAATTATAAGACTATATCCTGGTCCTATTTCTCTTTTCAGTAAAAGTTGAGTCCAGATCTGCTTTAGTATCCCTGAAATGCTAGTTGTCCCATACCCTATGTTTAGCACCTCAGTCCTATTCTTATAACCATGACAATGACAAATTTAAGGAAAAAGAATGTTTCAAATGCTTTTGGTTGAGAAACTGAGAACTCAGGGCAGGGATGACAAAGCAGAAGCTTAACTTTCAGACCTGGAGAATGGCCCATGGCAGGGTAGTATGGAAGGAAAGGGCTTAACAAGATGTCTTTCCAAAGTTGCCACACATTTGGAAAGCCCCTACTTAACCTTATCCCCACCCCCACCCCCAGCCCCAACTTCCACTATGCTCTCAGTCACCTGGCTCAGGTTTTAGCTCCTCTCCAGCCTTCCCATCTGTCCAGGCCACAAAATTTTCCCACAAGTCAAACTTGAACGGGGTACTGAATTCCCTCTACCTAAACATTCTGAGAAACATTTTGACCTATACCTTAGCACCCCACAACTCAACTACCTTCTTCAGAGGCAGGCTTGTCCAAAGTCACTGGACAAATTCTCAGAATATCAAACCAAATGCCAAGCGTACCTGCCAGTCTGTCACCCCCAGCCAGCACGGCGAGACCCAGGTGGAGGTGGCAATACCTGGCTGAACCGGCTCCCAGACAGCGTCAGAGCGGCTCTTATCTTTAACCACAGAATCAAAATGGCCCCTCTCACTCTGCTCCCACTTCCATCCAAGTGGACTTTGTCTCTGACCTCTGTGTCACGGAAGTCGGCGGCCTGGGATGGGGTCCCTCCCTAAGGCCCTCCCCAGCCCCTCGAAATCACCTTCCTGCCCTATCCTCCTGTCTTCCACGCGCTGGCGTGCACTAGATAGGTTTTCCAGGCTCACCTAGCCTTCTATGGGCTGGCGCCGCGCCCCACCTCACTGGAGCGCGCTTCCTGCAGCACCACGCTATGGCCGCCAGGTGGCGCTGCCGCTCACGGAAGGGCGGGCCTGGGAGGATTCCAGACTCACCTTGTCGCGAGGCTAGGGTGCTGCAACTCAGAGCTCTGGAGAAAGGAGGCGATTCCATCTGAGTGCTAAAAAACAAGTCTTTGATTGCCTCTTCTTAACCCCACAACTGGAAAGTGAACCCTTCCTCACCTCAGGCTGCACACTTCTCTATTCACACTCTGTAGCCCTTCAAGACTGCCTTGGAAGATTCCACCTCCATTCCTCTAAGGCAAGAGACATCCACCGATTAAGTTGGAAGGAAGGACCCACACACACACAAAAAAAAATTTCTCTCACTTCCCTGCCTTCAGACCTTCCAGATAGGGGGCCTGAGCCTGAGCCGGAATCCGAACAAGGCTGCTCTGTCCCGCCAGTTATGTATGGGGGAGAAACAGGACAAAAATAGAAGGTTGGAAGCCTCCCACCAAGTCAGCGAAGCCATAGCCCAGGACTCAGTGGAAAAGTAATCGGCCTTCCTTCCACCTCTGCTCTGAAATGGAGCTGGAATACAGGATGACTTCCTTTCAGTGACCCGGGCTCCATTCCTGGGTTAGGAAACTGTAACCTTGGCTAAGTCAAGCCGCTTCTGGGACCCCAATTTCTTTCTCTGTAAAAAAAGGAAAAGAAAAGAAAAGAAAAGGGAGGAGGCTTGGTTCTCAAAGATCTCCCAGTCTTGACTTGGTGGAGGGGCGGGCCCTGTGAGCCTCACCCGGGTCGCCTCCCAGCAGAAGGCAAAGTGCCGTGTTCCCTCCCACCTGCCTTCCCCCGTTCCCAGTCCTTATAACCTAGACTGGGGGAGACACTGTATGGCCGGTTAGGACTCGTTGAGAGGTCTCGACTGGGAGGGAAAGAGAAGCGAAGGCCCAGCGACGCGCTGGGGGCGGGGGAGGACCGGACGCTGAATAATGAATGAGATTTAATTGGGCCCGCACTGCGCCGCGGCACGCTAATCTTGGCAAACAGCGCGGGCGGCAGCGGCGGCCGCTGGACAAACAAACTAGCTCCCGGCGCAGGGACAGAGGTGGGGATCATAGCTGCGGAAGAGGGAGGGAAGAGGCTGGCCGCCTGGGCACCCTGGGCACAGGGCGCAGCTATCTCTGCTGCTCGAGGAACCCAGGAGTGCAGGGCTGCGCTGGCCTCCGCATCAGGGGGAGGAGAAAACTCGTGGTTCATCTCAGGAAGCAAGGACTGGGGAGGGAAAGAAGCGGATTGTGCTAGGAGAGACTGGGGCCCAAGGACAATGTGAAAGCAAGAAAAAGATGGAGAAAAGAGTAGAGGGAGGAGGAAAGAGGCTGAAGTGAGCCAGGGAAAAGCGCACTGGGGGAGGGGCGACGGAGGAGGGGGAGCCGGAGAAGATCTGTTACCTAAAGGAAAGGGAAGAGCGATGGAGGAACAAGTGAAGAGAGGCGCGAGGAGCTGAGAGAAGAGGAATTGGAGAAGAGTCAAGGAGAGGGATGGGAGGTGACCAGAATGAGAACAAGGGGGTGGCGGGGCGGGTGAGGCGCTCCTGCTTGCGCCTCGCCCCACCGCACTCCCGCCCTAGCGCTCTCTCCAGCCGCCCGCACTCACTTTGTCACAATTAAGGGGCCGTCACTCGGCCGGGATTGTTTTCCCCAAATTGTTGTTCTGTAAACTGGCGCAGGGTGGGAGGTGGGGGGAGATTTGATAAGCTGAAGCGGGAGGCGAGGGTCTGAGTGGAGGTGGGGGGCGTAGTGGTGTATTTACCAGCAACTGGACCTGGGTTGGCCGGGTGATTAGAGACCCATGAGGGAATTCTGGTTGCTACCTTAGCCTCGTCGGTAGTCCCGCTTTCTCTTTCCTGGACCTTCTCGGGCCTTGGCTGCCTCGATTTCCCCACAAAAGAAGGCAAGGATTGGGGGCGAAGGAAGCGGTTCTAGGTGCCACCTGAACTTCCCTGACCATCCCATTTTCTCTAGTTCTTTGCACCTGGACCTCCCTGGCGTCCTAGAGTGCTTGCTTAACCTGGCAGGTATGTCAGCCTTCCATCCCTGCTAGGCCTGGGTCGCGTCCTACCCCGCCCAGTCCTTTTCGTTTCGGCCGGTGTCTCCAGGTGTTCCAGGACACCTTGCGATCCCTCAATTCCGCAAACATCTGTTGCGCACCTACTGAGCACCACAGCTGAGCCAGCCTCCCCCATCGCCTCTCCCCAACCACCCGCCCCTTCCTGATCTGCCCGGCCTGTCGGCTCCGTGACAGCCGCCGCCGCCGAAGCCCGGGCCCCGCGGGAGCGGCCGGAGAGGAGCCGCCGCATGGCTGGCTCCAATACCGACCTCCCCGGCGGCTCCAGGGGCAACGAAGGGTGGCGGCCGCTGAAGCGAGACCAGAGCTGGCCAGGGGAGTTGACAGGGCTAGGAGGGGGAGGGGAGAGGCCTTGGGCTAGTGTCTCTCTGGTTCTTTAAAACTGAGGTTCTCATTCTGTCGCCCTTGGGTCCCGGCAGGGCCCAGACCCCACCTAGCTCCGAGCGCCTGGGACGCGGTAGGCTCCCCGCGCTCCCTCCCCCAGCCTGGGTGATTTACACGCGGGCTCTGCGCAGCGGCCGCTTCCCAATCAGGAATATCGACCCCGGGCGGGGCCCTCGGGCCGCATCGATCCCTCTAAGGCTCGGGATTTAAAAATGTCAAATTTGCCTTTTCCAGGCGGGCGGAGGGGGCGGGGGCCAAAAGGAGGGCCATTTGGAAGGGGGAAAGAACAGCAGGGCATCGACCAGGCGCCTGTGCCCGGAATGAGAAGTGACCCGGGCGTGCCCGGGCCCTGACACGGCCTGGCCATCCTTGGATTCGCAGTTGTCTCTGGATGGGGACAAGAAGGAAGCCCTGCTCTTCCTGTCCAAACCCGGAGGGCCTCACTGTTGCGCTGGGGTATCCCCAGAGGGAGGAGCCCCAGGAGAAACAAAGATCCCGGCAAATATAGGAAGGCAAATTTGGAAGAGATCCCTTTCAGTGAAAGAAACATGCAGACACAAAAAAGGGGGAGCCACAGATATAGAGGCTCCAAAGATAACCTATCCCTAAGGAACAGCAAGGCAAAGAGAAGGTGCCTTAAGATCTTGCTGAACAAAACAAGAGGCTAAAGACCCAGAGTCACCTCAATTCTCTGCTATGTAGGCCCAAGAGATTCAACACTTGGGAAATGGAATGGGGAAAGAGAATGGAGACAAAGCCAGATGAAGAAAGGGCAATATTAGAGAAAGGGAATTTTGGAACCAACTAGTAATTAACTGGACCTAAGATCCAAAATGTTTGGGTCTCAGCAGTAGCTACTCCAAGTCCTAAGGAGGTGGCCTGTCTTGGAGATTTGAAGGTCTGCCTCTTCCCTTCCTGAGCATCACACAGGTTTCTGCTCAACATCCACCTCCTCTTCTCTGTCCACCACCAGCTGGGGGGCAGGGGGAGGTTGCAGATCACATCTTATATTGGACACTATGGGAGTATGAGTACGTATAGGACTATGAACTCTGATGGTAATCACTTCTTCCCAGGATTTAGCTACTAGGTCTCCATACTTTGGGAAAAAATATCCACTACTTGCAAAGCTTGCAGAAGGTATGCTTGTGGTGGAGGTGGTAGAAGGGAGCAATTGTTCTGACCAGCACTCTCAGAGTTAACATATATCACATAACCCTCAGCAGCACACCTCAGCTGTCACCGTGTGCACTGCCATTTCCTCCAGAACTGGATAGAACTGACAGCAAGCTTGGGGAGGGGCACGCAAGGAGGGGTGGTGGTTCATCCTCAGACACGCGAAGCTCACACCTTCACTGACAAAATCGGGCCAACACATCCCCAGCACTGACACACATAGTCACTGATGCCGATGCGCAATCCATACCTATCCATCTCTGCAACACATCTCTGCAACACAATTGTGCGAGTGTGTAATCACGCACAATTCCTAAGGACACCCTTTCTTGACATCTGAAACCTTAAATTGCTTAACCTAGAGAGAGATTTTAGGTCCCCGCCCTGCTTCACTAATTCTGCAACCAGTGCCAGCTCCAACAACTGGGAGGCTGAGTTCAAGGAAGTTAAGTACCAGGGTCAAGGCGAAGAACCGGGAGCAGAGGGAGCGGTGGGACTGTTAAATGCTCCCTTACTCCCCCTCCTGCCACTAGTCTCTTTCCTGGCACGTCCATTCGCCTCCCGGGCGGGCCTGCAGCCCGCCTGTCAGTGGAGTAATGAATGCGCGCTCCGGGCCCCGGGCCCCCCCGGAGTCGTTCATCACTGCCAGCACCGCCCACCTCTCTGCCTCGCGCCAGGAGGGCTCAGCGGCCCTGCTGCGAGAGCCCCTCTCCCCCCACCTCGACCACTAATTGTCAGATTGAGATGTTGATTTGTCAACTGGGAGCCAGCGCCAAAGAATCCGCAGTAAAACCTGGACTCCTTGAACTTCCTCTTGAGTCCACTCAGGTTCTCCCGCACTTGGGGCTTTTGTTGATTTGATGTGGATGGGTTGGATTTCACTCGAGAGAGCGAGGCTAAGAAGCGCAGTGTCATTCTATTCCGATAGGAGGCGCACTAGGCTAGAAGGCCTCGATTTCTCTAAGAGGGTTGGTCCTGGGTTTAGCTCCACCTGTATGGACTGGAGACCCTAAGGCTTCGGTCCCCCTGTCTCCCAGCAGGGGGCACCCTGGGCCATAATCCTCCTCTCCCGCAGTTGGTCCCGGCTTCCCCTAAGGAAGGCCCCAGGCCGTGGGCTCCCAGTCCCTCTTAGGGACGCCTGGGGCCAAAATCCTTCTCGCCTCCTCTAGGCGCCTTAGGCCGTAGTCTTAAGCTCTCCCGCAGGAGGCCTACCTGCTGTAGGTCTGAAATCGCCCTGCCCTAGGCACAAAGGCTGCAGCCCTGGCCCCGCCCTCTCCCGGTCCCCGGAGCTCCCTGGGCGGCCGACTGAGTGACGGGCGGCCGGTGATTATGCGGAAGGGGGAGCGGGGTGCGCCGCGGGCGGCAGCGCTGACCCTTCACATTTCCGATCCGCCGGGACCCTCATCCATCCGAAGCTGCTCTTTGTCTGGCCGCCTAATTGCCGGCGGACAGGATGGATGGCGGGACCGACAGCCGCGGAATCCCTAATAAAGGCCGCGGCCGCGGGGGAGGGAGCGAAAAGGGAGGGGGAGCAAGAGGGAAGAAATGGAAGGAGATGGAAGTACCGGGCTGCAGCCGCCGGCTCCAGTGATCCGTATGCGGCGTTCATTGAAGCCAGGCCCGCCCAAGGTGCCGGACAAGGAGTATGGGGTCAACTCTCTTCTGGGTGCAATGGTTGTGGGGCTCGTTAAGTCTGCTGCTTGTCAGAGAAGGGGAAAGAGCTAGGGGTCCCAGGCAGAAAGAACATCCTAGAGCCTCCCTCGCTGAACCCAGCCCTGGAGACTTCAAGCTTGACTTTACCTCCTGAGTACCTGGCTGTCACCAGCCTACGTCCCTCCCTCGGCTCCCCGCACCCCAACTCCTTCCTCTCACCTGTCGGTCTCCCGACGCTGCATCCAACATCCAGGCGGAGACGCGAGGGGTCTGACAGCTGTCTATGCAGTCAATTGGCACATTTCATTAACCCGAGACTGGAGTGGGCGAGTGGTGGGGAGCAGTGGGGCGCAAAGGGAAGTGGAGAAGAAGGCAAAGACCAGGAGCCATACGTAGGTAGGGGTTCAGGACTGCAGAAGGAAGTCAGTAGCACGCTTTGGCCTGACAGACACCTACCTTGGAAGCAATCTCTACCCTCTCCCTGGTGTGCTGGGAGTCCATCCTTATCCCTGTAAGTCGTGATGTAACCCTTTGAACCCAAGTCTGCACCGAGCTGCCGGGCGAGAAGCACTGGCCAATGAGTGGGAGCCCTGGGCCTGGCGATTGCATCTGCCCTACCGCAAGGCAAGTAGTCTCCATGAGGAGGCAAATTGTGTGCAGATTCTTGGATCTCCACTGTTTTCCCAGCCCGGTTGTAGAAGGAGAGCCAGTTTCAGCTCTCCCTTTTGCCCTTTAAGCAAATTTTCCTCTAGTTCATTTTTCTGTGTCCTCTCCTTTTCCAGCTGAACAGTTCAAATTTGGCCTTCCATTAGACAACAGTTTGACCCTGTTGTGTGTCAAGAGTAGACAGTGTCAGGGCAGGGGTTTGGGGGGACACACAGAGCCAAGACCCTGCCCTGTTGGCCTCACACATATAGGTCTCCCATGAGAGCTCATCTTCCTGTCCTAGCTCTTTCACCCTTCCATTACCTCTGGTGCCATTTATTTCTTCTCCAGGGTACTGAAAAGGAAGTCAAGGTATTATAACTCCAATTGTAACTCCAATTTTAGGACTATCTCTTACAGGGTGATACTGGACAAGCCATTTCCCCTTTCTGGGCCCCATCTTCCTCATCTGTAAAATGGGGACAATATATCCACTCCTCAGGTATGCTGTGAAGATATGAGAACCTGTGTGTTTAAAAGCCTTCAAATACAATAAGCACTTAATAATGTTATTTCCCTTTTCATGCAATCCTCTGTCCTCTCAACTGGACAGAGTTCCATTCTCTTCCTACCTGTCTGGTACCGGGCAACCCAGGCTGCTTCTATCTGTAGGTGAAATCCGATGTGGAGCTGAAAGCCAGAGTATGGGAGAGGTGAGGGAGAACCTCTCCAAGATCATGCCTAAAGGGGAGAAAGGAGAGTGCAAGTGAAGAGTGCTTCCTTAGATCTTAAAGGAACTCCAGCCAGGGGCTGGGATTGTAGCTCAGCGGTAGAGCGCTTGCCTCACATGCGTGAGGCCCAGGGTTCGATCCTCAGCACCACATACAAAGCAATAAAATAAAGACATTATGTCCATCTACAGCTAAAAAAAAAAAAAAAAGGAACTCCAGCCAGATGGTTTCTCTCTTCTTATAGATGAGGAAACTGAGGCTTGTGCAAATGATGAAGGCAAATCACACCGTTAGAGTCTCCCCTCCCATGGGCCTTATATTGCTCACCCCTTTCTTCCTTGAGGGGTTCTGGATCAGTGACAAGTGTAAGAGAAAGAAAAAAAAAAATTCAAGGAGCCAGGACCTTTACACTAGACTTCATAAAATTTTAACATGAAAACTTCCGCAGAGTAGAAGGCACATATTACATGCAAATAGTATGCTAATCACATGCTAATCCAAAGTCTGGCCCTCAGAACTCTGACAAACACCTGGCTATCGCCCTAGGGGAATTCTGGGGAAACCTTTGGGTTCCAGGACAGGTAGAGATGCATTCCACTTAGGGTCAGGTAATGGAGTTAAAATTCATTTTAGGATTGGAGAGAAGTGTATCATTTGAGATTAGGATCAGGGTTAGTGCAAAGTCAAGGGTAGAGGTTAATGCAAGATTTAGAGTGAGCTGTGCTTTCAAATAGAAGAGCATAGGAGATTGTTAAAGTTGTCCTCTCCCCTCTTCCCACCAACACTGCCCCCACCTTCCTGGTTCCTTCTTTGTCCTGCAGCAAACCATTCTCTGCCTACTTCCCATTCCTAAGCACACCACCTCCCTGGGATCTACGAGTTCGTCTACCAGAGAATCTTTGGTTAAATTGTCCAGGACCCCTGCCTGGGCCCCAATATTCCCTTTTAGATATAAGCCCAGAAGCACCTGCTGGTCTTGGCTATACTCAGGTCCCTCCTTGGACAAATGTGACAGATGCAGGGGAAGCAATAAGGACCTGGTGAGCTGGCAGCTTCATTCCAGAGCGTGGAGAAAGAGCAACAGAACATGAATAAATTCATGGAGCTGGCCCCTCAGCTCCCTGTGAGCCAAGCCTGCTCCCCCCACCACACACACACCCGCTGCCGCCTGCAGCCCTGCTGGTCACCGAAGCTCACAGCCTGGGCTGAGGATAGAAGAGGGGAAGATTTAGAGAGAAGAGGACTGGCACCTGAAAGAGTCTGAGGTGAGGAGCTCATAAGAGGCACAAGGGAGTAGGATAAGTAGGGTGGGAAGCAGGTCTGAGCAGACAGAGCCTCTAGCAAGTAGAGGGAAGGTAGGTGTAAGGGGGAAGAAGAGAGGTGGCAGGACTTGGTGTGGATGGGACCTGAGGCTCAGACAGGGGAGGATGGTGTGAGCCCAGGCCTGCTCTCTCTGATCCATCCATCATCCAGCCTGGGGGAGCAGATCTGGAATTAGACATGCATGGGGCCGACAGGGCCCTCAGACCCCTGAGGAAGACAAATGGTGACAAAGACCTTGAATAAAATTTGTATTTATGGTTGGAGGAAAAGGCCCTTCCCCCACTGACTGTCAATCCTTTTTCTTCCAATCCTTTCAGCCACATAGGGACCTCCTCCCATCCACAACACAAGCCCAGCCTCAGCATCATTATGAGGTGGGGGGTGCAGGGAAGAAGTACAGGAAAGGAGAGATGAAGAAATCACATTCTACCCAACAATTGTGCTCTGGTGTGCCCTGTACCCTCCACTTTACATGGCATATTCCAGGCATCACTCTCCTGGTTTACCCTAGTCTCTAAGAGACCTTTGCCTTTGCAGAATTCTAGGGTCTCCAAACAACCCCACTTTTGCCAGTCCTACAACCCCCTCTCCTAGCCTATGGCCTGGGGTCCCCAGAGAGGCCAGGCCTTAAGAAAGGGCACAGCCAAAATCATTCTCTCTGGACCCTGACCTATCAAAGCCATTTTTCCCTCTTGGTTACCCTGAAAGCAGACACAGTCATCTCTTAGGGTGCCTAGCATCTAATCTACATTTCAGTTGTGTTAATTTGTATAACTAACGAAATTAATATTGGGGTCTAACTTCTCTGGGTTTCCTTGGACAGCAAACATGTGGGGGGAAAGGAGGGGGCTGAGACTTCTGAGGCTGGACAACTCTGGGACTAGAGCAGAGGTGAAGTTGATCTGAGTTGGGCAGGGCAAGTGGGACTAGACCTACATTCTGGCTTTCTCCCCAGAAGACTCCCTACTCTTTGGTCCTGAGATAGGAAAAATGGCATTTGTGGGGTCCCAAATTTAGGGGCTAAGAGGTAGACAAATACAAATACCTCCCTTCAAAGAGCCCTCACACATACATACACAAAAACCAGACACAGTCCACAATCCCACTCACCCAGGACACACAAGGCCAGGATTCCGTGGCCACCTCCATACTTTCCAGCGCACTGTCACAATGCACAGGCCCAGAGCCTAACCATCGGCTGGCAGAACCGCCCCGCCCCCTCGTCTTCCCCACAGTTGATATGTCACATTGGAGTCCGAACACGGACCTGGGTGTCTCTCTGCAGCGCGCCATTTACATTTCTCTCTGGATCTGTCAACCTGTCTCAGCTCCTGTCTCTCTCTCTCTGTCTCTGTCTCTCCCTCTCCCCCTCTGGAGCTGTCAGTTAGTCTCTTTTCGCAGCTTTGTCTCTGTCTCTAGGTCTCTATCTGGCTTTCTGTCTCTTTGATTTCTCCGTCGCTCTTTCTCTGTTTTTCTGTCGGTTTCCTGCTCACTCCCCCAGGCTGGTCTGTTTCTCCCCGCCCCCTCCCCCAAACACTCCCCCAACCCCAGGGGTCGGGGTGGGAGCGGTTGTAATTTTGCCTTTTCCAATTCAGCACAGGAATCCATTGAACCCTTTACCACGTTAACACGCGGTGTTCGCTTGAGGTCATGGAGGGTACATGGTGGCGAATTTATCTTTTCTCGCTTTTCTTGTTTTCCGTTTGTTGGTGATTTCCCTCTCCCCGTCTCTTTTTAGCTGCGCAATCCACCTCTGTCTTCTCTGTGTTTCTATCTTGACCCCTTTTTATCCCATTGCTGTTTATGGATTTTTGGGGGCTCCGAGAATGGCAAACTCTCTGTAGAGGGTGCAAGTAAGGCTAAGGTCGGTGACCAGGAATCCCTGCGGAACCCTCAAACCTAGCCACGAACGTAGGGGCGGGGAAGAGGGGGACCCTGAATGTGTGTGTGGGGTTGTGTGAAGCAGCCCTGCCTGCCCCGCCCCCGCGCTTCCCTCTCTGGGCGCCAGGGGTCGCTCCGCCTTCAGCCGCTTATAGTGGCTCCCGCCGCGCGGCGACTCACACCACCCGCACTGCCGCCGGGGAAGAAGGGGAGGAAGGTTAGGGACGCAGAGAGGGAGAGCGCTGGCAGGAGAGAGAAGCCAGTCCAGGGCTCTAGCAAGGGCTGCAGCCGTGGCTGGAGGAGGAAGGAGGATGAGTGCTCTCCAAGAGGTAAAGCGCAAAACCTAGGAGAAGGTCGCGTCCAGTGGGCGCCACCCGCAGCTCAGAGCCCGGGACGTCCGGAGCGCGGCGAGTAGTCCCAGCTCCAGCCAGGAGCGATTCGTATGGGTAGCCGGGGACCTAGACACCGCCATCAGTGAGAAAGCAGCTCCTTGGAGAGCAGGTATCCTAGATCTGTAAGAAACCAGCCGTCCAAGAAGCCGTGGATCTCAGGCGTCCCGGATCATTAAGACTGCACAGGAGGGTAATAGAAAACCACGGGTTCTGAACAGTCTGGAGCTGCCCCTGGTCCACTCCACTGGGGGACCTCCGCTTTAACCGACGGTTTGGGGAACGGCACCGTTGCGGCGGGCGCCCACAGGGGCCGGGGGGCCGGGCGCAACCGTCGGGGGGATACAGACCCAGGCCCGAGCCGGGCTTCTGCCTCCTGGGCCCGCGGAGAGTCCCGGGCCTCCGCCGCCATTGCGCCCAAAAGTGAGGAGGATTTGCTGGCCCTGGCCGCGTCCCGGCTGAGCCGCCGCAAGCGGGTAGCAGGCGCGGCCGTCGGGGTGGCCATGGTGCTACTGCTCCTGGTGGCCATCCCGCTGCTGGTGCACAGCTCCCGCGGACCGGCGCACTATGAGATGCTGGGTCGCTGCCGCATGGTATGTGACCCTCATGGGTCCCGAGGACAGGGATCCGACGGCGCTTCCGCTTCCGTGCCACCCTTTCCCCCAGGTGCCAAGGGAGAGGTGGGCCGGCGTGGGAAGGCAGGCTTGCGAGGGCCCCCGGGACCCCCAGGTCCCAGAGGGCCCCCAGGAGAGCCTGGCAGGCCAGGTCCCCCTGGCCCTCCCGGCCCCGGCCCCGGCGGGGCAGTGCCCCCTGCCGGCTACGTGCCTCGAATTGCCTTCTACGCGGGCCTGCGGCGGCCTCATGAGGGTTATGAAGTACTGCGCTTTGACGACGTGGTGACCAACGTGGGCAACGCTTATGAGGCAGCCAGCGGCAAGTTCACCTGCCCCATGCCCGGCGTCTACTTTTTTGCTTACCACGTGCTCATGCGCGGCGGCGACGGCACTAGCATGTGGGCCGATTTAATGAAGAATGGACAGGTGAGATGCCCTTTTCCTAACTAGTTTCATATCTGACTGGTAGCTTCCCAAATCTCCATCATTCTTTCCACAACCTAGTTTCTTCCCCAGACAGCATGAGGGAATCCAGGAACACCAGGCTGCCAAGAACTTATTTAGATCCATTTAGCCGAAGAGGAATTGGGGGCCAGAGAAAGAAAATTACCTGCCCAGGGTCTCACAGGGTGTTAGGAAGGGTGTTAGGAATGGTGTTAGAATTAGAACTCAGGACTCAAAGCTTCATGACTCTGCAGCGGTGACCTCACACTCCAGCTATAGGTAACCACACCAAACGTTTTTGGTGTCTTACCCTACCATTTAGTCTCCTTTTTAGTCCTAGCTTGAGCTACTTTCTCTCTTGAAGCTGGCCTTCCTAGCCTTTGGGTCTAACAGCCCTGGTGAAGGGTGAACTACCTGGAATCTGGCTGTTTGGAATTAGAATGGAATCCGTATAATCCATGTCTCAGGCAGTGGGCAGTTGGCAGCCAGTTCTTGTGAGGCCATTCAGTTTGGATTTTCAAGGAAAAGGTAAGAAAGAGAGAAAGAAAAAGAAAAACGCTCGCTTGCTTGCTTGTCAGACACATGTCCTATTGCTCATCCTAGAGTCTGGGGCCTACCTTCAGCCGACTCTGTACCTCACCTCTGTCTGTAGGCAGAGATGGGACATGGTCCAACATCCCAGGGGCCAGCTAAGTGGTGGAAGGAAGGATTCAGAGAAGGAAGGAGGCAAGGAATAGGGAGAAATGAGGCCTTGGACTATGGCCTTGTCCATAGGCCCCAAATCCTCCCTAGCAACCCCTGAGCCTCCAGCTTCAGATGGTTGCTGCCCCTATGGGCAGTCATTGCCACCTTAGTTTGGGAAAATAGCCTCAAGGACTCAGCTCCAGACACACAAAGCTGGAAAGAGGCCACAGGCAGGGGTGGAGGGAGCTGCCTGGGTGATTCAGGCCAAAGGGGAGATTGGGCTGAGTGCGGACCTCTGAATGCCCCTCTGGAGGGAGTTAGTAGGCCTGCTTTTGGGGGCTCAATCTGAGCCTTGGCTCTGCAACAGTCCAGTGCCCTCTCCCCCCAAGAGGACCCCACTGCTGCAACCTCCCACTCCTGCTTTGGGGTCTCCTCCTGCAGGACCTCCCCAGGAACCCAAGGAAAGGGATTTGGGTTGCATGTGTGCCTGTGTGTGGGAGAGGCAGTGTACAGGTGTAAGGAAATGTGTATGTGTGCATATTTGAGTGTGTTTGTGGGTGGGGAGTATGAAGGTGTGAGTAGAGTGATGGCGTCTATCTACATTTGGCACCAAGTAGGCATGCTTGGTCTATGCCGGAAGTCCAGGAGGAGGCCGAGGGGGCAAGTGTGTGTTTAGAGTATGCTGGTTTCGGGGCGGGAGCTGCATGGTTCCCACTCTGTATTCCGCGGCGGGCGCTGCGGCCCTGGGGATGGTAAATAATGATTAGAATAATGATGAATAATTAATGAGTTAATAACCAGCCCCGGTGGGACGGAGAAAGGGGGAATGGGGAGGGGCTTGGCTGCTGGAAGCGACTGCCTTGAGGCCAGAGGAGAGGCTAGGCTCCCTGTTTCAGTTGAAGGCGACCCCCCACGTCGGAACACCAGCTGCTCCGCTGGGAAACCCGTGTCCCAGAGGCCATAGCGCAGCAGTACATCTTCTGAGAGCCCGCACCCTGTGGCACACGCGGAGACACACCTAAAGCCCTAGCACCGAAGCAAACGCAAATTTAGGACCAACAGGAGGTCTGAGCCGGCACAGAATCTTATAAATTATCCAGCAAGTTGATTTTATTTTTAAGTGAGAATAATAACTCCTATTTAATGTTTTCTATATGTAAACCACTCTTCTGAATAGACTCATGTAACTCATTAAGTTCCAACAACTTCATGAGGTAGGTTCTATTACTACCCCCATGTTACAGATCAAATTGAGAACCAGAGCAGGCCTGATGTGTGCCCCGAGTCACAGTTAATGAATGGCAGAGCTTGAGGAGCCAGCCCAACGATGTCCTACACTCGTCCTTCCCGACACTCACACACAGCTCGTTGCCCTTCCCCGGCTTCCGAGGCCAAGCAGTATCCACTGGGTCTGACCCCTGCACACCCCAGCTCTGCACAGAGCTTGAGTAGATGGGTTTTTTCTCTTTCCTGGATAGGTCCGGGCCAGTGCCATTGCTCAGGACGCGGACCAGAACTACGACTATGCCAGCAACAGTGTCATTCTGCACCTGGATGTGGGCGATGAGGTCTTCATCAAACTGGACGGCGGGAAGGTGCATGGCGGCAATACCAACAAATACAGCACCTTCTCGGGCTTCATCATCTACCCGGACTGAGCCGGGCACCACCCCGCCCCCTGCGCACCCTTGCTCGCCTGCCCTTTACCTTCAGCCCTTACCCACCTCTTGGGGTCCTATCCAAGGCACCACCCTATCTATCATTTGAGAACCTGGCCATGGCAAGGCAGACCCTCCTGCTCCTGGAGGCTGCCTAAATAGGCTGACTCTTGGGGTTTGAGGGTACCAGTGACTGGGGAGGGGAAGAGGCCTGGCCAGAGGAACAAAGCGGCTCAGGGAGGGACCACCCTCATCCACAAGTGTGCCAGTGAAAGCTGGGAGGTGTTGGCCCTCCCTTCTCTGCCAGTAGCTGGGGGGCAGCCTCACTAGCAAAGCCCAGAAGCCCAGAAAGTGGAAGGGAAGCCCTGTCAGCTTGTGAGGGAAAGAACAGAAACAGGAACCCCTCTAAGTAGAGGGGTTCTAGAGGAGATGCTAGAACAGGGTAGGGGCTGGTCCTCGATAATGAGTTTTCTCTTGCCATGCCATCTCCTCCTCTCTCATCTTCATTTTCAGGCTCCGGCTTTGGCAGCCTTCCTGTTAACTGGAGGAACCAGTGAATTCTTTCCTCACATTTAAAACCCACTTTGTATAGTCCCCATTCCTCCCCTCTCAGGGCTAGGCCCTGGGGCTACAGCTACTGTTGTCTCTTCCAATAAAGTAAGGTTGGGGGATTGTGTGTGGCTGTTTAACTTGGTGCAAAGTGAGGGGAAAGTGACCCTTTCCCTGTACCCACAAAAGGACTCCCACCCTACCAGTGTCAATCTGTCAGAGGCAAAGGATTAGTTATTCCTGGCAAGGTCTGCCTGTGAGAGAGACAAAGAAGACAGCTCAGGCTTCTATTCTGCTGTGGAAAGAAAGGAGCAATTATCAGCTCCAGGAGAATTTGGGGGCCTGCCTCTATAGACCTGGGTGATAACCAGTCAGAATGATGCTAACAAGGGAAAATTCCAAAGATTTGGTTGTAGCGCTCCTGCCCTTCCACCTAGGGTAGGATGAGAGCTGGTTTTGTTGTTGTGTGAGACAGGGTCTTGCTATGTTGTCCAGGCTGCTCTTCAGCTCCTGGGCTCAAGCAATCCTCCTGCTTCAGCCTCCAGAGTATCTGGGAGTACTGGTGCAGGCCACTGCAAGGGACAGTGAGAGAGTTGCAGCAGAGCAGCTCTGAGGGATGAGGGAGTAGTTGACTGCTCCTAGAATTGGAACTGATCTCAAAGCTCAAGAAGATGATGATGCAGAAGCTGCCCACGGACTGAGCTTGCTGAGGGGGTGGGCTGGGCAGGAGTGGAGAAGCTTCCTCCCTCTAGGCTGGCTTCCATCCTCTAAGCTATAGCACACTGCCACCATGTGGACAATTGGAGAACAACAGCAGTGGTTGCCCCATTTGGACACTAAACTCACTGGCTAGACATTTGGACACTTCAGAAACTTTATTGAAGGACATAGGATGTTGGCTCCCAATGTAATGGGCAGACCAACAATAAATAAGGGGCTAAAGGGAAGGGGGGTGAGGTTGGCAGGACTGGAGTGGGTGGAGGCAGGAGCCTCAAGATGGAGAGCCCTGAGGGGCCACAGAACCAACTGGAATGAAACACTGTAAGGAGAGAGACATTGTTACATTCCCATTGCCTCTTAGAAAAGGAGCCAAGGACTGCTACCACCCCCACACACCCCTCCCCACCGACTTTCCACAGGTTTGCTGTGTAGACACCACATGGCCGTGGACTGTAGGCTCACCAGGGCATCCTGCCACTCAAGCAATGTGGCTACAGGGTTGGTGCAGATGCGGGTGGGTCCTGGGGGCGGGGATCGGCTGGTGTAGAAGGCACATTCATCATCCAGGCGAGTCTCATGAGAGCAGTGAATGGCAGTGAGACATGCTTTGAGGCGCTGCCTCAGGGCCAGTGTGCGAGGGGCCAGATTGCTGGGGCCTGAGAGTCATGATGAGTTTAGAGAAGGCTCTGGAATCCTATACCCCTACCATATACTGCCCTTTCCCCTCCCACAAGGGCCAAGCCAGTTAGGGGCACAAGGATAGAGGGGCAGTTCCTCCCTTCTTCCCAAGGAGCCAGGGACAAGTGGGACAGCACTGCAGGGAAGAAAGCACAGCAGCATGGGGTGTGGGGCAGGGCCTCACACCCAGTGACAGACAGCACCTCCTTTGATCACATCTCTTCCAGCCAGCTCCTTACCTGCCTGGCCTGTCAGAGGCCTCAGAGACTGGAGTGAATGGATAGGGAGGCTGGCACAAAGTGGATGTTGAGAAGAGAAGGTCAGGCTGGTGGTTGCAGAAGCCCCCTGACTGCAGCAGGGCCATAGGCTAGACTCTGGACTTCCAGGTTCCAAGGAGCAAGCCTCTGAAGCTTCCAGCTCTTCCCTAGGGCAAGTCTCTGGGGGTCCAATACGCCCCTGGGGGCTAGGATGAAAGGGTCTAGGCTCTGCTGGAAGGTATGGCTCTGGTATCTCAGACTGTTCCTGGGAAGAAGGCTCTGGTATCTCTAGTTCAGTCCTGCAACAGGACTCTGGGAGGCCTGGCTCTGCTGGTGGGCAGGGCTGTGCCACCTCAGGCTTTGTCCCAGGGCAGGACTGTGGTTTCTCACACTTCTCTGAAAGGGTGGGCTCTGAAATCCCAGAGTGTTGTGATATTTCAGGAAGGTGGGAAGTCTCAGAATTACGGTCTGGGTCATTCAGAGTTCTAGAAATCTCATCCAGCAGGGGCTGAAGTTCAGTGATATCCAGAGAGGAGGATCCATTTAAAGGGGTGTACTTGTCCACTGCCAGTCCTTCTACCTCCTGTCGCAACAACTGCTGCAGGATATTGATGCGCTATAGTGGGAGAGAATGCCCCAGTGTGATATTAAGAAACAGGTTCACAGTCTACCCACAGTTCTCTACCCCTATCTCCTCCCAAATCCCCCTTTCCCAGCCCTGTTACTGCCCAACAATCAAAGCTGTTGTCCTCACAGGCCTACCTGCATCTTTAGCTCTTGGAGGTTGAGGGTCCTGTTGGAGTGGGGTCCAGAAGGATTTGCCATTGGTGATTTCCCAGGCCCCTCCTGCAACCTCATACAACTGTCCTGATCAAACAACCGTACTGCAATCTGCTCCTGCCACATAAGTGGAAAGAGGGCAGGTGAGAAAGCCAAGTGGTGGCAGGAAAATTAGTCTTTGAGTCCTATACGCAGGAGGATCAAAGTTCCTAATTGAGAGGTCCTAGACCTAAACTAGGAGGCATAGGCAAGAAACAGGGAGAGATAGAGGTAGGCAGCTTCTGAAGATAGCATACTGGCCTCAAACTGCCAGGCCTCCAAGTCAATGGGACAGCAAAAGGGCTCTTAACATGGAAAGACTTCTGATACTTACCCAGGGCAGGGCAGGCTCTTCAGGGCAGGATTGAGGGGACAGGCCACTCAACCATCGGGCCTGTGATAAAAACAAGATGTCAGCAAGGCCCAGCACCCACAGATGGGACCCTTGCCTGTTTTAATTCTCCCTGTACCCATTCATCTCCTTCCTTCCCCAACTTTGGTCCATGCTAGCTACCTCCCCTACCCTCTCTTACCTGATGAACTCTGGGGGCTGAAGGGATGGGTGTGAATTGGGTTTTGGGTCGAATGGCGAGGCGACGCAACAATGAATGTGAAGTCTGGGGAGAGATGTGGATGGCTGAGCAGGAACAAAACCTACACCTAGCAGGATCTCCAGCCAGATTGTTCCGCTCTTGCCCAGTCTCCAGGAGTT
Source organism: Geosciurus inauris (assembly GCA_004024805.1). NCBI lineage: Eukaryota > Metazoa > Chordata > Mammalia > Rodentia > Sciuridae > Geosciurus > Geosciurus inauris. The sequence goes on from PVHX01007080.1 coordinate 61,544, forward strand.
GTTGATACAAACCACAGCTGGAAGGGCAGGAGAGGGTACACGTTGAGCCTGTCCAAAGGGTGATGGGCCAGTGACAGAAGGTAGTACCACACGGCCAGGAATGGACTGAGCAGGGGAGGGCATCAGGTGGGCATCATGGCTGTCCTTTGGAGAGGAAAAATGTAGAGTGATCTCTTTCCCCTTTGTTTTCCTGTCTTATTCTCCCTGCAGCAGCCAGTGAATTTTTCAAGACTAAAGTCAAATCATGTCATTCCCTTATTCATTCCTTCTCCCAAGGCTTTCCAAGTAAAAATCAAGAGTTTGTAGTTGTTTACAAGTTCTTACCTAATCTTATCCTGTTACTGCTGTAACCTCATCTCTCCTTGCTCTGCTTCAATCTGACTGGCCTCTGTTTTCTGCAAACACTAGGCACATTTTCTCCTTAGGGCCTTTATATCTACAGCCCTCTTGGCTTAGAATGTTCACCCCTAGATATCTGCATGGCTCATGCTCTCAATTCCTGGTCTTCACTTAAACATCATCTTCTCCAAGACAGTCCGCTGCCCAATCTACTTTATTTATTTATTTATTTTTAATTTTTTTTTTTTTAGTTGTAGATGGACATAACATCTTTATTTTATTTACTCATTGTTATGTGGTGCTGAGGATCGAACCCAGTGACTCACACATGCAAGGCAAGTGCTCTACCACAGAGCTACAATCCCAGCCCCCCAATCTACTTTAAATTGTGATACCAACTCCCTCAATCCCAATATCCCTTCAGTGCCTTCTTTTGATACCAGGAATTTAACCCAGGTGCTTTACCACTGAGCCATATATCCAACCCTTTTTATTTTTTATTTTTGAGACAAGTTCTCGCTAAATTGCTTAGGGGCTTGCTAAGTTGCTGAGGCTGGCCTTGAATTTGTGATCATCCTGCCTCAGCCCCCCAAGTTGCTGGGATTATAAGCATGTGCCACCACATCTGGCTAGTGCCTTATTATTTATTTATTTTTTTACAGAGAACATCACCATCTGACATCCTATACATTTTACATATATGCTTATTTTTTGTGTCCTTCTTCTAAAATATGCATGTCCAGAGCATAGTACAGAGCCCACACTCAGTAGATGGTCAGTAAATGTCTGTGGAATGAAGGGATGACAAGTATCAGCTATGTTTTACCCTCAGTATTGATTTGAAGGTGACAAATATATACCAGTCTGTGACTTCTCACCCCAGCCCCAGATACTTGGTAAAAGGAGGTAGGTCAGTCTTACTCTGGAGAGGGCTTAGGCCCATTTGGGGCCAATTCAGACCTAATAGCATCCTGAGGCCCAAGACTGCCTGGCATTACCCACAGTCCTCAATGTTGGCCACCACAGGGACATTCCCCAAGCACCTCCAGTACTCCCCACCCAGGAGCGTCCCATCTCACCCTGGTGTGTATTATCTCTCGGGTTTCTCTTAATGGTACTCGCTGGGCCAGACCCAGGAGGGCCCCTCCTCCTTCATCTGAGTTAGGGATAACCTCATGTTCTCCTTTAGGGAGAGAGGAAGCAAGAAGACAGGAAATTTGCTGTAGTATCTAGAAATATGCATGAAAACCTGGCATAGGCCTTTGTAGCCTCTGAAGAAGGTACACCAGTTGAACAGCCCCCATTTGCCCTTCAGGGGCAAGGACGCATGCAGCATCACCTGAAAGCCTAATACTACCTTGATAAGCACTTAGCAATCTGAATAGTGAGTGGGCTGGGGGAGTGGTAAGTGTGCTAGGGGATAGGGACAGAACAGAGAGTGGAAGGTCAATGTTGCAGAAGTGTCAAGAGAGAGGACAGAAATGGGGACACAAATGTAATTGGGTTAACTCCTGGCCCATCCAGAAAGTCAGTCCCTCCTTTCTTTCTGTACAGGGGACTAAATGGGGGGCTCTACCACTGAGCTACATTCCTAGTCCTTTTTATTTTGAAGACAGAATCTCAGTCAAGTTAACCAGGCTGGCCTTGAACTGGCAATCCTCCTCCCTCAGCCTCCCTGAGTAGCTGGTAGCATATACCACCATGCCTAGCTCTCTTCCTCCTCCTTTATTTTTATTTTTTGCAGTGCAGAGAATAAACCCAGAGCCTCATGAATGCTGGGCAAGTGTTCTATCACTGATCTATATCTCCAGCTTTCCTCTCCTCTGACCTATTCTCCCCACCTCCCCATTTCCTCACCTCAGTTCCCAAGACTGATGAGCTTCCTCTTATTTTTCTTGTTCCCTGCTGCAGGCAGCCCACGGGCCCCATTCTCTCCCCAGTGCCAGACACTCACCTGCCTGCATTGGGGTTTCCAGGTGCAATCCTGAGGCCTGGTTTACTGAAGTTCTGATGACAATAAGGATAACAGCAGTCACTGAATACCAGCTATCAGCCTGGCATGTGCTTTATAAACATCATCTCATTTCACTCTCACAGCAACCTCTAATTATGGTACAAAGAGTATCCTCATTGGACAGATAAAGAAACCAAAGCTCAGAGAGGTTAGGGCAAACTTGCTCAAATAGTAGTGGTAAGGGTTAGGAATTAAACCCAAATCCCATTTATTGCCACAGTCTGTGTTCTAGCCCAAACAAACCATGCCTTACCTTTCTGTCTCTCTCTTCCTCCATGTCATACTGAAGTTTGATTATGAAGGCCTAAACTCTATTTCAAAGGCTCAACCTAGGCAGTCACAGGTTTCCCCCATTCCCTCCTAGGTTGGTGAGGAGTCCCGAAGCTAGTGGAAGACCCCAGCTCTGAGGGACCCCTGCCTCAGACACTGGTTCATTCTTTTCCATATGATCTTCTCCCATATCCCCTCCTTCTCACCTGCAGCTGCCACCTGTCTCTCTTCTTAGCTCCTGTAAACTGGGATGGGTGGAGGGGTGAAAGGAAGGTCCTGAAGGTGGAATCTGATCCATAGGAGCAAGAGATGAAAGCTGAGTCAGAGTTAGACCTAACGCTTCAGGCCTCACCACCAACCCCATATTCTTAACAAAATCCCTTGGCCCATCATGAGATACCTTCTCCTCCAGCTTTATCTCTGGAAAGGACTCCCAGAACACTTGAGCATCAGCCCTTCAAGGGCACTCACCAAAGCCTCTAGCCTCTGGGGGCATAAAGTCCGAACTCGGGGCCCTGGTCCCTCTAGCCTTGAGAAGCATGAAGCCCTGGCAGGGTCTAGTCGATGGATGGGGGTTCTGGGGGCCAAGTATGCAGAGGCTCGAGCACCCTGGGAACACCAACAGAGGCTATCAGCACTAGCTGAGGATTCTTTCCTCGGCCCATCCCAGCCTCTCTCATTACCTGGCCCCTCCGGGTTGTGCCTCCCTGGGTCCCTCGAACCAGTACTCTCTGTGCCAGACTGGACTGGCGCCCCAGGGGACAGCTCTTCACCCCCTCACCTGACAGGATGGTGGCCAGAGCTGCAGGGTCAGTCACAAACTCTATGGCCCCTGGAGTCTCTGGAAAGTTAGAGAAAAAAAGGTGAGAAGGAACAGGAAGGGGAAGACTGAAAGGCCAGGGATCCTAGCATAGACAACCTGATGAGCAAGAGTAAGCAAAAGAGTCAGATGATTGAACCCACCTCACCAAATGTTCACAGAACTTTACTTGAGATAGTCTTTTAAGTACTGGAGTCAAAGATAAATAAGATGAAGCCTCTATCATCAAGAAGCTATCATCAAACTATTGAGAGGTAACAGACTCAAGTCAAAGCATGGACAGATTATAAAAGAAATATTAAAAGGTATTAGGAGAACACAAAGCAATTGACTATGACTGGGGGAATTGGAAAAGACTTCAGAAGTGGACATTTGAAGGAAGGAGAGGGCTTTTAGGAGCAAAGAGCTTTCCTGGAGCAGAAAGGAGGAATCTTATCCTAATCAGGAGACCAGGGGGAGTGTAAAGCCCCCAAACCCCATTGGGCACTTCCCATTCAACCAAGGAGAACTCCAACAGGTACCTGTCTGTGGAGGGGGCCCAGGACCCACATTTTGTCCCCCAGAGCTAGGTCTCAGCTCTTCCAAGGGGTTCCGGAGCTGAGTGAGACCCATTGATCTTTGTGATTTCTCTGTTTGATGCGTGGTTTTCAACCTGGGGCCTGCTGAGTCAACGAGGGGACGTTGAATACTGAGCGGTGGCTTCTGCACCAATCTCTACGGGGAGGGGAGAACAAAAAACTGGGATTCAGCTTTGGAGCACAGTGTGTGTTGCCTCCTAGTAACCACTCTCTTCACCTACCAGTGTCCTCTTACCCTTGGATCTTGATTCTCCTGGTCCAGGACGCACGATCTGACTGTGGGGAAAGGCGGGCGTCTCTGAGAGCGAACCGGAATCTTGCTAGGGGTGGGAGATACACCCCTGAGGAGGGGATCCTTCTTGGCTTGTAGAGTGGTCATGGCGGCTATAACTAACACTGGGAAGAAGGCAGGCAGGATCGGGATCAAAGTCAACCAGTTTTGGGGGCAAGAGTTGTGCCATCCCTTAAACTTCCACCTCCGTCCCAATCCATGCGTCCAGAAGCCCCCAGCGCCTGCAAGGCCGCACTTTTGACTGCCACCTCCATTCACCCCAAGCCTGCTCTTTCCCCCAGGACTGCGAAGTACTCTACTCCCTATGAGCCTCCGCAGACTCATTCCGCCCAAGATCACTCTACCACACCTTCCCGGGAAACCTTCAGGGTCGTCTCCACTTTCTTCGCTTTTCCCCCGACTTTCTGGGATTCTGCTGCTGCTACTTCCCCAGTTCGTAAAATACGCCAAGCTCCTGATTGGCTCGTCCGCTCTGCCGCGGAGGCGCGTGACATCTGACTCAGCTGTCCAATCCATAGGCTTCGGAGGAGGGACCAGAAGAGGAACTAGTTTTCGAACCGCTTTCTGGCTAGGAAAAAACTGACCCGACTCCATCAGCCAATCCGAGAGCCGAGCGCGAGTGGAAGGCGGGCGGGGAATGGGGGCGGGCCTTTCCTGGGCTGGGGAAGGGGTGGTACTCCGAGTCTGGGCCGCAACGGGCGTTGTGGTACTCTCGCGAGGTCTCGGGACTCCTCCGCCGGAAGGCGCCGCGGCCTTGTGGGAAAGATTGGTCCTCAAGATTGCTCTCTGTGGTGTCAAAGTCTGGCCGGAGTATCTAACCCGCTCTGACCATAGTGTGGAACCAAGATTTGGGGCCACCATTCCAGACTTTTAGAGAAAGTATGTGCATGCCTTTCCTGGAACTCAGAACAGTCTAACAGGCAGAGAGGGCTGAAGGGAATTGAATTGAGCTGGGAAAAAAGAAAAAGAATTTGCTCGCTGGGGCCCAACAACCTGATGAGGTGTGGTCAGGCATAATGTGACTGGGACTCAATTCACGTAACTCCAGATTGACCCGCTTCTCAAAGCTAGGGATTTCCCCGCCTTCAGGTTGCCTTTTGCAAACCTGGAGGATTGCTGATAAAGGGCTCACCTGCTAGTTATTGACCAGCATAAGTATGATGCTGCCAGATCCTAGAATATTCTGCTTAGAATTGAAGGGGTAACCCCAGTGAAAGATGGGATAGGTTTTCCCCCTCCCACCACAGCAGTTCCAGTTACACAAACCAGAGGTGTAGGAGTTAGTCTCGAATTCTCATTCCCTCCATTTCCCTATCTCATTTTTCACTTTTTTTTTTCTTTTTTTTTTTTTCTGTTAGACTTAATGCGGATGGAACCCAGGAGCTTTCTATAAATTGCCGCCCTCTATTTTTTTTTTTTTAAGGGGTAGCAGCCTTCCTAAATTGCCCAGGCTGTCAGGTTGGCGTGGAACATGCAATCCTTTTGCCTCAGCCTCCGAAGTATGTGGGATTACAGGCCAGCGCCACTGCGCCCAGCTTCCGTCTTTGACTCTTAACAAATATTACCTTTAAGGATCTTTAAAATTCTTCTACTTCTTCATATTAATTACCACCACCTCAGCCCACCATAATCTCACCTAGAAAACTGAAAACTTCCAAGGTGAAATTGCTATTCTTTGTCTCCATATTAATGCATTATCTTTATAGTAGTTAAATTTTCCAAAATGCAGACTGGTCATGTTACCACTTGCCTTGCTCTCTACCCATTCAAACACTGCATCTTGTACCACTCTCCCTGCCTTGTTCTCTGACTTCCATCTCTATGGTCTCTTCCAATTCCTGTAAATTGTCATGATCCCTCTAGTGCCTCTGAATACCGTTTTGCTTCCATTTTGCCTATTTATGACTCCAAATTGATATTCATTTTTCCTTCCTCAGGTCGTCCTTGAACTCCTCTATCCACAACTCAATGTAGTAAGATTCCTGGTTATGTGCTCTCAAAGAGTAGCATTTATTTCCTCTGAGCATATATCTCAGTTGGTAATTATATATCCATCAATATGAACATAATATATCTTGTTTATTAATCTTTCTTACTTGATACAGCTTCAAGAGAATGAAATTGACCCTCTATTTTTTAACCTACTGTCAGTTTTCAGTGATGTGCATTGTACCTTGTAAAATGTTCAATCTTTGTTGAATGAGTCAGTGGATGGATGAATAAATGAATGAATGCATGGAGCAACAGGGAAATCTACAAGAAGTAATAACTGAACTTCTTTAAAATAGAAAAAGTGCCTGGGCATGGTGATGCTCACCTGTAATCCCAGTGACTCTGAAGGATGAGGCAGGAGAAGTGAGAGTTCAAGGCTACACTGGGCATGGTGGTGCATGCTTATAATCCCAGCAACTAGGTAGGCTGGGATACAGGAGGATTCCAAGTTCAAAGCCAGCTTCAGCAACTTAGTGAGGCCCTAAGCAACTAATTAAAATACAAAAAAGAGCTGGAGATGTGACTCAGTGATTGAGCACCCCTAGATTCAATCCTCAATACAAAATAAAATAGAAAACATGAGGTTGAGAACTAGCATGAATGAAATCCTGGGTTTGATCCCTGGTACCACAAAATAAAATAAAATATAGAAAAAGTATTTGCTATCATTAACAAATTCTGGGGGCTGAGGTTGTGGCTCAGTGGTGGAGCACTTGCCTCGCACATGTGAGCCACTGGATTCGATCCTCAGCACCACATGAAAATAGATAAACAAAATAAAGACACTCTGTCCATGTATAACTAAAAAATATATATAAAAAAACAAATTCTGGATTCTATCCTAGCACCACAATAAGAGAGAGACAGAAACAGAGACAGAGACTGAAAGAGAAGTTAGGGACTAGGAACAGTATTTACAAAGTCAAGAAAACAAAGAACGTGGAGTGTTCAGAGAATAGCAAATTCTAGAGGGGTAGATGGAATATGGGGAACAGTAGGAAATAATACCAGAAAGATGGTCCAAGTTGAGGAAAAGGACCACCCCATTCCACTAACAGGTTCTATGAATGTGCCAAATCCTAACTACTAGATCAACAAAGACAGTTACCAATAAGTGTTATGCAGGGCTGGGGCTGTAGCTCAGTGGTAGAGCGCTTGCCTAGGATGCATGAGGCCCTGGATTCGGTCCTTGGTACCACATATAAATAACAAATGAATAAAATAAAGATCCATCTACAACTAAAAAAATTTAAAAAAAAAAAGTGTTATGCAAGGCTGGGATTGTGGCTCAGTGGCAGAGCACTTGCCTTGCACGTGTAAGGCACTGGGTTCAATCCTCAATACCACATAAAAATGAATAAATAAAGGTATTGTGTCCATCTACAACTAAAAAATATTTTTAAAAATGTATTATAGGGGGCTGGGATTGTGGCTCAGTGGTAGAGTGCTTGCCTTGCATGTGGGAGGCACTGGGTTCGATCCTCAGCACCACATATAAATAAATGAATAAATAAAAGTCAATCAACAACTTAAAAAATTATGAGCCGGGCGCAGTGGCGCATGCCTGTAATCCCAGCACTTTGGGAGGCTGAAGCAGGAGAATCGCAAGTTCAAGGCCAGCCTCAGCAACAGTGAGGCACTAAGCAACTCAGTGAGACCCTGTCTTTAAATAAAATACAAAATAGGGCGGGGGATGTGGCTCAGTGGTCGAGTGCCCTGAGTTTAATTCCTGATACCAAAAAAAAAAAAAAGTATTATGCAAGGCATTCTTTGGGGATACTGAGAGGAATAAGGCTAAAGTTTGAAGGATGAGGAGGCACCAGAATGGAAAATGGCAACACATACGAGTTTCATAAGAGGGGCTGGGGTTATGGCACAGTGGTAGCACACGTGAGGCACTGAGTTCGATCCTCAGCACCACATAAAAATAAAATAAAGATATTCTGTCCACCTACAACTAAAAAATAAATATTAAAAAAAGGAGTTTCATAAGAGAACCTGAGTGTTACCATAAGTAATATGCCATCCAATGCCAAAATATTTACATCTGATTGATTGTCAGGGCACTGCCTTCACAACATCAAGATACAGGAGAGTGCAACCACTATGGAAAGCAGTATGGAGATTCCTCAGAAAACTTGGAATGGAGCCACCATTTGACTCAGCTATCCCACTCCTTGGTTTATACAGAAAGGACTTAAAATCAGCACACTACAATGACGCAGCCACATCAATGTTTATAGCAGCTTAATTCACAATAGCTAAACTATGGAACCAACCTAGATGCCCTTTAACAGATGAATGGATAAATAAACTGTGGTACATATACACAATGGAATATTATTCAGTCTTGAAGAATGAAATTATGTCATTTGCAGGTAAATGGATGGAACTGGAAAATATCATGCTAAGTTAAATAAGCCAAACCCAAAAAACCAAAGGCCGAATATTTTCTCTGATAAGTGGATACTGATCCATAATGGGAGTTGGGGGATAAGGAAGAATGAAGGAATTTTTTTTTTTTTTTTGGTACTGGAGATTGAACTCAGGGGAACTCAACCACTGAGCCACATCCCCAGCCCTATTTTGTGTTTTATGTAGAGACAGGGTCTCACTGAATTGCTTAGCACCTCACCGTTGCTCAGACTGGCTTTGAACTCACTATTCTCCTGTCTCAGCCTCCCAAAGTGCTGGGATTACAGGCTTGCGCCACCGTGCCCGGCTATGAAGGAACTTTTGATTGTGCAGAGGGGAGTGAGAGGAGGGGAGGAGTGTGGGGATGGGAAGGATGATGGAATGAAATGGACATTATTACCCTATATACATGCATGATTACACTACTGGTATGACTTTGCACCATGTACAGCCAGAGGAATGAGAAGTTGTGCTCATTTGTGTACAATGTCTGAAAATGCATTCTACTGTCACGTATAACTAATTAGAACAAATTTTTAAAAAGGAAGATAAAAGGGAGGCTAGCACAATGGATAACCATAATTCAAGTAAGTAGAGAGGCTGAGGCAGGAGGGTTGCAGGTTTGAGGCCAGCCTCAGCAACTTAGCAAGGCCCTAAAAAAGGGCTGGGGATGTGGCTCAATGGTTGAACAATGTAGCAAGACCTTGTCTCAAAATAAAAAATAAAAAGGGCTGGGGGTGTAGCTTAGTGGTAAAGCACTCCTAGGTTACATTCTCAGTAAAAAAAAAAAAAAAAAAGATGCAAGGATAGACTGATTTTATACCAGAAAAGTCTTTAAAAGAGCCAATGCTCAGAATATCTGCCACACTTATCAAAATGTCCAATATATTTTCTTTTTACTTATTTTATTTTTGCAATGCTGGGGATTTAACCCAGGCCTCCTGGTGCCTGCTATACAAGCACTCTACCACTGAGCTATGTACTCCTAACCCCAATTCCACATTCACTTTAAACATTGCAATTATTCCTTTGTTTGTAGAGGAATATAATTGATTTTCTATCCAGCGAACTTAATGAACTCTTTTCTTGGTTTTCCTAGTTTGTCTATTGATTCTATTGAGTTTTCTAAGAGATAATTATGTCTTTTGCAAACAAAAACAGTTTTATATATTCTCTTTTTTAAAATTTTTTTTTAAATTGTAGATGGACACAATGTCTTTATTTTATTGCTTTGTATGTGGTGCTGAGGATCGAACCCAGGGCCTCATGCATGCGAGGCAAGCGCTCCACCACTGAGCTACAATCCCAGCCCCTATATATTCTCTTTCAATCATTACATCTTGCTGGATTTTTTAGTATTCTTGTTATTTTTGATTTTTAAAAGTTTTATTTTGTTTATTGATACATAATAATTATACACATTTATGGGGTACAAAGTGATGTTTTGATATGTATATACATTGTCTAATGATTGAATCTGGATTATTAGAATATCCATCCCCTTAAATGTTTATCATTTCTTTGTAATAAGACCATTCAAGATGCTCTTTTATATATTTTTTAAGAGGGGTGTTATTGGGGATCGAACCAAGGAGCATTCTATCACTGAGTTACATTCCTAACCCTTTTAGAGACAAGGTCTTTCTAAATTGCCCAGGCTGGTCTTGAACTTGAAATCCTCCTGCAGCAATATCCCGAACAGCTAGAATTTCAGGTGTTTGCCACCTTGCCAGGCTCTTCCATTTTGAAATATATAATACTTTATTGTTAACTATAGTCACCCTACTGTGCAATAGAACACCAGAACATTTTATCCTATCTAACTGTAACATCATCTCCAATGCTTGACTCTGTTGGTTTTCTTCTTACATTATTATATAGAATTGACAACATTATATTAACATTAGAAACACCAGGGCAACATTTGCTTGTGAGAAAACATCTAACATTTTTTCAAAGAGTAACTTTTCCCTCCTCTTTTTTGAGAAACAAACTTACAAAAAATTGCATAAATATACATAACTTTTTCTCAAGCATTTGAAAATAAATTAATAAATTACCCCTTTCTTCCCCCAATTTTAGTGTGTATTTTCTGCAAACAAGGACATTTTTTGTCAATATCAGTGGCAAAAAACGTCCTCCCTCCCTCCTTTTTTTGCTACCCAGGGACACTTTAAATCACTGAGCTATATCCTCTGCTCTTTTTACTTTTATTTTGAGATGGGGTCTCACTAATTTGCACATGCTGGCCTTGTACTTGAGATTTTTCTGTCAGCCTCCTGAGTTGCTGGGATTACAGGTATGCACCACAGTGCTCAGCTAGAAAACAAGGACATTTTTCTTTTTTTTTTTTTCTTTTGGTACTGGAGATTGAACTTAGGGGCACTCGAACACTGAGCCACATCCCCAGCCCTATTTTGTGTTTTATGTAGAGACAGGGTCTCATTGAGTTGCTTACTACCTCGCCGTTGCTGAGGCTGGCTTTGAACTCGTGATTCTCCTGTCTCAGCCTCCCTAAGTGCTGGGATTACAGGATTGCACTACTGCACCCAGCTAAGGATATTTTTCCATGTAACCATAATACAGCCATCAAAATCAGGAAAAATAACATTGATACGTTCCTATATTTTTTTTTCTTTTGGTACCAGGGATTGAACTAAGGGGTGCTTAACCACTGAGCCACATCTCAGCTGTTTGTTTGTTTTTTTTAAGTTTTGAGACAGGTTCTCCCCAATTTGCTTAGGATCTTGCTTAGTTGCTGAAGCTGGCCTTGAATTTTTTTTTTTTTTTTTTGTACCAGGGATTAAACTCAGGGGTATTCAACCACTGAACCACATCCCCAGCCCTATTTTGTGTTTTATGTAGAGACAGGGTCTCACTGAGTTGCTTAGTACCTCGCTGTTGCTGAGGCTGGCTTTGAACTTGCGATTCTCCTGCCTCAGCCTCCCAAAGTGCTGAGATTACAGGCATGAGCCACTGTGCCTGGGTGACTTTGAACTTTTGATCCTCCTGCCACAGCCTCCCAAGCTGCTGGGATTACAGGTATGTACCACCACCTTGTTTGGCTGAATTTATGAATTCCTCTTAGCCAGTGAATTACCATTCAATTACCTATGTATACATATTTTTGGGGGGATACTGAAGATTGAACTCAGGGGTACTTGACAACTGAGCCACATCCCCAGCCCTATGTCGTATTTGATTTAGAGACAGAGTCTCACTGAGTTGCTTACTGCCTTGTTAAATTGCTGAGGCTGGCTTTGAACTTGGGATCTTCCTGCCTCCACCCTCCAAGCCACTGGAATTACAGGTGTGCACCACTGTGCCTGGTCATGAATATTGTTTATTTTGATACTTAACTGTCTTCTGTATCCTTTTAGCATGACCTTACCACTTTTTAGCTTTTCTTCTCGAATAACAACATGTTTCAGGCCTATTTTATACTTTCCCTGCATCAGTTCTGGAGTCAGCCATTTCTCCACGGGGTTCTGGTTCCTTTGAGTGGAATCAAATCTACAGTAGGAATGTCTAAAACTATTACTCTACATCTGTTGCACCACTGTGCTGCAGCAACAGAAAACTTGTTTTCTTTCTCTCTTTTTTTTTTCTTTTGTGGTACTGAGGATTGAACCCAGGACACTTTACCACTAAACTACATCCCCAGTTTTTTGTTTTGTTTTGTTTTTATTTTGGTACCAGGGATTGAACTCAGAGGTACGCGACCACTGAGCCACATCCCCAGCCCTATTTTGTGTTTTATGTAGAGACAGGGTCTCACTGAGTTGCTTAGCCGCTCGCCTTTGCTGAAGCTGGCTTTGAACTTGCAAATTCTCCTGTCTCAGCCTCCCTAAGTGCTGGGATTACAGGCTTGCACCACCGTGCCCGGCTTAAATTTGTTGTTTTAAGCTGCTAGGTTTGTGGCAATTTGCTGCAACAGCAGTAGAAAATTAATATACTTTGAAAAAGCCTGCAGCATATGTTCAAGATGCCCCATAAACCAGAAAAACTCTCTGATGTTTATTTATTATTTTACTATTATTTTCTTTTTGGAACTGGGGAATGAACTCAGGGGTGCTTACCCACTGAATCATATCCTCAGCCCTTTTTTTATTTTTTATTTTGAGACAGGGTCTCACCAATTTTCTTAGGACCTTACTTAGTTGCTGAAGCCAGCCTTAAACTTGTGATCCTCCTGTCTCAGCCTCCTAAGTCACCGAGATTACAGATGTGCACCACCTTGCCTAGCAGCCTTTGATGTTTATGCTGCTGAAAAACAACTAGAAATGTGACCCTGGCTTACAACCTGTGGCAATTTCTATGTCACCCTGGCCAAGGCAGTTGTCTCCCAGGCCATATTCTGAACCATGTCACCCTATTCCCAGCTAATTCCAACCAGTTCTGCAGAATCATCACAGCAATCCTGTAAATTAGAAACTATTGTAAATTAGAAACTATTGTCTCCAATTTTACTGATTAGAAAACTTAGGCCAAGGAACTAGGCATGGTGGGCATGCCTGTAATCACAGTTACTTCAGAGGCTGAGACAGGAGTATTGCAAGTTCAAGGTCAACCTTAGCAACTTACTGAGATCATCTCAAAATAAAAAAAGTGTTGAGGATTGTTTTAGTCAACTTTTGCATTGTTGTGATCAAAAGATCTGAAAAGAACAACTTTAAGGGAGGAAAAGTTTATTTTGTCTCACAGTTTCAGAGGTTCAGTCCATGGTCGCCTAACACCATAGCTCTGGGCCAAAGGTGAGGCAGAACATCTTCTTGTTAGAAGGTTGTGTGGAGGAAAGGAGCTCAGGACACAGCTACCAGGAACAAAAGAGAGAGTCCACGCACTAAGAAGGGAATATCAACCCTAAGGCACACCCCCAATAACCCACCACCTCCAGCCACACCCCACCTCCCTACAGCAACACCTAGTTAACCCATATCAGTGGATTAATCCACTAATTGGGTTATAGTGTTTTTTGTTTGTTTGTTTTTGTTGTTGTTGTTCTTCATCTTCTATTTTGCTACCAGGGATTGAACCCAGGGGCACTTAACCACTGAGCCACATCTCTAGCCCTTTTCATTTTTTGTTTAATTTTGAGACAGGGTCTCGCTAAATTGCTTAGGGCCTCACCAAGTTGCTGAGGCTGGCTTTGAACTTGCCATCCTCTTGCCTCAGCCTCCTGCTAGGATTATAGATGTGTGCTACTGCATCTGGCTGGTTTACAGTTCTCACAATCCAATCATTGCACCTCCTAACATTCCTGCATTGTCTTATATGTGAGCTTTTGGAGGGCACCTCATATCCAAATCATAACAGGGATGTAGCTCAGTGGTAAAGCACCCCTGGGTTCAATCCCCAGCACTTAAAGAAAAAAAAAATAAGTGAAAGAAAGAAAGAAAAGAAAACTGAGGCAAAGGAAAGCGAAATCTTTCTCAAGATCATGAATCTAGTAAGTAAAGGATCTACAAGTCAAATGCAAAGAGTCTTAACTACTATGCTATTTAAATGAAACCGTGCTTTTCACAGTCATTTTCATCACTTCCAAGAAATATTTGCTTGAGCTAGGCACAGTGGTGCCGGCCAGTAATTGCAGCAATTCAAGAGACTGAGGCAGGAGGATCACAAGGACAGCCTGGACAACTTGGTGAAAACCTCTCTCAAAATACAAAAATGAAAAAGACTAGGGATGAAGCTCAGTGACAGAGTGCCCTAGGTTCAATTTCCAGTATTACATAAAGGAAAAAAAAATTATTTGCTTGAACCATGGAATTATGTAACAAGTATAGGTGTCAACATATTTAGAAACAAATACAGGGGCTGGGATTGTAGCTCAGCGGTAGAGCGCTTGCCTCGCATGCGTGAGGCCCTGGGTTCGATCCTCAGCACCACATCCAAACCAATAAAATAAAGACATTATGTCCATCTACAACTAAAAAAAAAAAAGGAAAAGAAACAAATACAACCAACATTTGTTATTCATTTAATAACATTTGTTAACTCTCCTGTGGGAACAGGGAACTGGAGTAGCCCTACCAGCCAGTATATTGGGACATCGGTTGGTATATCTTACAAAGAAGCTGAAGCATATATATCACTTCATCTGGCAACATTGGTAAAGTGGGCATCTTCTGTGGTAAGAAGTGAGTGCAGGGCTGGGGCTGTGGCTCAGTGGTAGAGCGCTTGCCTCGCATGCGTGAGTCACTGGGTTCAATCCTCAGCACCACATACAAATAAATAAATAAAATAAAGATATTGCATTCATCTACATCTAAAAAAAATTAAAAAAAAAAAAAAGAAGTGAGTGCAGAGGCTGGAGATATAACTGTCGGTAGAGTGCTTGCCTTGCATGCACAAGGCCTTGGGTTCAATCCCCAGCACCACAAAACAACGACAACAACAACAACAACAACAAAAAACCCAGGCATGTTGGCGCACACCTGTAATCCCAATCCTAGCACTTTGGGAGGCTGAGACAGGAGAATCACTAGTTCAAAGCCAGCCTCAGCAATGGGAGGGCACTAAGTAACTCAGTGAGGCCCTGTCTCTAAATAAAACACAAAATAGGGCTGGGGATGTGGCTCAGTGGTCGAGAACCCCTGAGTTCAATCCCCAGTACCCCCCCCACACACACAAAAAGAAGTGAGTTCAGAACCAAAGAATGCCCCAGAAGGTGGTACATATTGCTACTGGGCCACAGAATTTGTGTAATCAAACTCTTAAGAAGAAGCCATGGGTAAACAGACACCAGGGTGAAGTACTTTGCTGGTTGTGACAGGAGCAGTAGAAGCAGCAGGACGCTGGGTTAGGGAGCAAGTGATCCAGCTGCCCAGGAGGCTTCCATTCATCTCCCAGGCTCTGTGAGGCCAGGCAGAATAGACGGGTCTGGGCTCCCATCCCAGTGGCTGCAATGCTTGTTCTTCTCATTTCTGTTTGTACCCTCGTAACAGACTTCTCCTTGTCGAAGATATCTCAGTTCGTTTTTTGCAACCCAGGTAACTGAACTCCCTGTGCCACTCACTGTAGGTGGTCCCTGATGAATTATTCCTGCTATAATAATGGGTACCTCTTTGGGGCCCAAGACACATATGACCACCATCATCCAGTTCTTTTTTGGGGAAGTACCAGGGATTGAACTCAGGGGCACTCAACCACTGAGCCGCATCCCCAGCTCTATTTTGTGTTTTATTTAGAGACAGGGTCTCACTGAGTTTCTTAGTGCCTCACTTTTGCTGAGGCTGGCTTTGAACTAGCGATCCCCCTTCCTCAGCCTCCCCAGCCATAGGGATTACAGGCACATAGACCAGTTCTAACAGTACTACAGAGTACTAAGTAAATATGGCCACATCCTTACTTCTGTTTTTTTTTTTTTTTTCTTTTTTAATAGATGTCATGAAAACTATCTCTCTTCAGTTAACATTCTTCCAAGAAACTGAGTACTACTATGGTGGCATTATTGATGCAGTATAAGCGATTTTGAGGGGTCTGGGGATTGAACCCATGGGCACACTCCCACTGAGCTACATCCCCATCCCATTTATTTTATTTTTTAAATTTTGAGATGGGGTCTTACTAAATTGCCAAGGCTGACCTCAAACTTATGATCCTCTTCTCTCAGCCTCCCAAGTAACTGGGATTACTGGTGTGTACCACTGTGCCTGGCTTAAAGATGAATTTCATGTGGCAACCCAACACACACATATAAACACACTGGAAACAAAGACTTAATTCTACACTTCTCTATTCTTTTTATTTTTTAAAAAGTTGGTCTTGCTGGGCATAATAGAACACACCCAGCTATTCAGGAGGCTGAGGCAGGAGGATTGCTTGAGCCTAGGCAAGCAATCTCAAAAAAAAGAAAGAAAGAAAAGAAAAAGGAAAAAATAAAAATATGCATGGTAGTACATGCCTGTGATCCCAACGACTGGGGGCCAAAGCAAGAGAATTGCAAGTTCAAGCCTGGCCTAGGCAATTTAGTGAGACCCTATCTGGAAATACAAAATAAAAAGGGCTGGGAATATAACTCAGTGGTAGAGCACCCCTGGGTTCAATCCCTAGACCCCCTCAAAAACAAACAAACAGGGGCTGGGATTGTGGCTCAGTGGTAGAGCGCTTGCCTTGTATGTGTGAGACTCTGGGTTCAATCCTCAGCACCTCAGCACCACATAAAAATAAAATAAAGATGTTGTGTCCATCTACAACTAAAAAAATATTAAAAACAAACAAACAAATGGTAAAACTGTTGGTTTTGACTCAATAATTTAAATTACAATGTTCATGACCTGCAGTTTAAAAAAACACTGGTTAATCTCTCCTTCATTCAAAATTTTCTCTCCCAAACACAAGCTTTTATTTTCTTTGCCCAGGTCTCTATTTATTGTTTATAATATTTACTTTTTCTTTTTTTGGCTGGGACCTCAGAGCCTCTCGTATGTTGAGAAAGTGCTTTGTCATTTATAGCCCCAGTCCTAGTTTCATTTCTTTTCTTTTCTTTCTTTTTTTTTTTTTTTTAACAAACATCTTGAAAAAGTAGGCTGCTTTCTACTTCCTCATCTCTCATTCACTCCTCAATTGAGAACTTGTGTCTTCTGGATTTACCCTGCTCTGAAGCTACCCTCACCGAAGTCTCCAGCATCCTTGTTGATAAATCCCAGATTTTCCTATTGTTATGTAACAGACTCCCGGCATACTTTGACCTACCAAGCACTTCCTCCTCAAAGCTATTCTTTTCTCAGGAGCCCATTCTCCTGGTTCTCCTCCTTCATCCTTGTGTGTTCTAAACTGGCTCCTTAAGATCTCCTGGTTCTCCTCC
>PVHX01007080.1:79172-94561 GCA_004024805.1 Geosciurus inauris
TTTTTTGGTACTGAGGATTGAACTCAGGGGCACTCGGTCACTGAGTCACATCCCCAGCCCTATTTTGTGTTTTATGTAGAGACAAGGTCTCATTGAGTTGCTTAGTGCCTTGCCATTGCTGAGGCTGGCTTTGAACTCGTGATTCTCCTGTCTCAGTCTCCCTAAGTGCTGGGATTACAGGCTTGCGCCACTGTGCCCAGTTTATGCACAGTTCTTGTATGTTTTCCTTTCTTCTTGTGTGAATCCTCATAAGTCCCATAGAAGTCCTACAAAATCTCTGACTCAATCTCTATTCCTAGTACTTGATACAAATCATAGGACATAAACTCTGATGTGTAAGTTTCCAAACCTGAAGTTTTGCTCACTTGAAACCTAACCATTTGAAATTACAAAGTTTTGCTTGGTTTTCTGCAGCAACATGTCTCCTCTGAGACAAGTACCACTGAATAAAAGGGAGGAAATTCAGGTGGTATAAAGACTGCATATCTCTGTGCCCCTATGTGGAGGGGCAATGGTGATGAGAAGTCTGAGTAATATCTGCAGTGACTCTTGCATCTTACATCCATTCCCTAACAGATGATGAGGTCAAGCCAATCAGCAACTTTCCTCTGACAACTGTTATTGGTCCAAGAGTGACTATTGTAGCTGAATAGCCCAAAGGAAAGGATTTATATCTTTTGTGGGAGGCGGGTTTTCTCTTTCCTGGTGAAAACCTCTCTCAAAATACAAAAATAAAAAGGGCTAGGATGAAGCTCAGTGATAGAGTACCCTAGGTGCAATTTCCAGCATTACACAAAGGAAAAAAATTATTTGCTTGAACTATGGAATTATGTATGGATATGAATAGGGAAGCATTACCCAATAGGTTCTGAAAGCCATCTTGGGATCATGAACAGAAGCATCCCTGGAACAAAGCTCCCTCCACGGAAGAAGTCTGGGCAGAGCCATGGACAGAGCCTGGGTCCTTGATGGTATTGTTGAATTGTTGAATCAACCAACCTCAGAGCCCATCTCCTACCTCTGGCTATTTGTTCTTTGAGATATTTCCTTTTTTCCCCTTCCTTTTTAAAGATATCAACTGTTCCTTGCAACAGAATGCATTCTGATACATTCTGTATCTCCGAGTTCCAATTGCACTGGAACTTTAGACTATGGATTCAACTGCCTATCATCCCTTCCTCTTAGATGTTCCACAGTGTCTTATATTTCACAAGTCTAAAACTGACTTTGTGTCTTGGCCTCTACTCTCTCCCCCCACTCCAATTTTCCTTCTTTCTGTGAAAGGTGCTACATTCTATCTGCCTGGCTGTCCCAGAATATTTCTCAAATTCCTTTCTGGCTACCCTATTCACCATCATCTCTCCTTCCAATTTTTTTTTTTTTTTGGTACTGGGATTGAACTCAGGGGTACTCAGGCACTGAGCCACATCCCCAGCCTTATTTTGTGTTTTATGTAGAGACAGGGTCTCACTGAGTTGTTTAGCACCTTGTCATTGCTGAGTCTGTCTTTGAACTCAAGATTCTCCTGTCTCGGCCTCCCAAAGTGCTGGGATTACAGGCGTGCACCACCGTGCCCAGCTCCAATTCTTTCTGCACACTCTCACAAGAGCAACCTTTCTAAAATGCAGATCTGAATACTTTAGTCTCCTCATCAAAACCTTTTCTTACTTTTCTGCCTTTTTCCTTAGGATAAATTCTGAATGCTTCAGCATATCTTATTATTTATTTATTTTGGTACTGAGGATTGAACCCAGAGGTACATAACCACTAAGCCACATCCCCTTTTTATTTTGAGAAAGGGTTTTGCTAAGTTTCTCAGGACCTCACTAAGTTGCTGAAGACGGATTTGAACTTGCAATCCTCTTGCTTCAGCCTCTGAAGTTGCTGGGATTATAGGTGTGTGCCACCGTGCTCTACAATATGGCTTATTACATATGACCAGGCTCCTATTTCATCTTTCCAGCCTCAGCACCATTCCTTCCTTTTTATCCTCCACTCAGGTTTTTAGAACCACTTTCAGTCTTCAATTTGTTCTCACTGTCTGGCTGAGTTCTCTACCTAGTTCTCTTGCTCATTTACCAGGGCTCAATGTGATCTCATCTCCCAAAGCCCTCCCTACCCTGAAAGACTGGGTTAAGGGCTCCTCTTGATGTTAATGTACCACTATGTGCTTTCCCCAGACATAGAGCTCACCGTGAGGCTGGCATTTTCTACTTATTTGTCTATCTCCCCCACCCCAGATGTGAGCTCCTGGAAAGCAGAGACTCTGGCTTATTCTCTGAATCTGGCACTATAACTGAATGGAGAAAAAAATCTTAAACCCAGAGTGGATTTTGACTTGCTGGTAGAGTTAAGCTGGAATGGAGTTGGAGGACAGCATGGAAATAAGGTATTTCAAGCAGTGTCTGTATGTGGTGGGGGTAGCAGAAGCCAATTTGCTGCCCAAGTGTATTGAATAGATTTGGGTGGGTGGCAGGGGAAAGCCAGGGAAGGAAACCACTGATAATGTAGTTAATGTAACCCAGGCAAGAGATGATGATGGTTTGGACTAAGGAGATAGTAGTAAGAAGGGGACCAGACAGACCTGAAAGAGTTAAGAAGCAAATAGTGATGGTTGGAGTCATAGCTCAGTATTAGAGCCCTTGCCTAATATGTGCATGAAACCCAGCACATACGTATGTGCACATACACACACCAAACACACACACCAGAGCAACCTTTCTAAAATGCAGGTCTGAATACTTTATTCTACACACACACACACACACACACACACACACACACACACACGGAGAGAGAGAGAAGATTCTTTTTTTTTTTTTTTAATATTTTTTTAGTTGTAGATGGACACAATGTCTTTATTTTATTGCTCTGTATGTGGTGCTGAGGATCGAACCCAGGTCCTCACGCATGCGAGGCAAGCGCTTTACCGCTGAGCTACAGTCCCAGCCCCGAGAGAAGATTCTTAACAGAATTTATAGTAGGGAAGAAAAAAAGATGTACAAGATGAGTAGATTTTAATTTGATGAGAGGTCTAGTAGTGCTTTCTTCAGGAGTGGAGAACCCAAAAGAAAGAGTCTGGTTGCATATAGAGGTAAAGATGAGGAGCTTTGGGGCTGGGGTTATGGCGCAGTGGTAGCGTGCTCGCCTAGCACGCGGGAGGCACTGGGTTCGATCCTCAGCACCACATAAAAATAAAGATATTGTGTCCACCTACAACTAAAAAAAAATTAAAAAAAAAAAAAGATGAGGAGCTTTGTTTGGAACAGGTTGAGTTGGAGTGACCTATGGGATACACAGCAGGCAGCTGTATATTCAGGGCTTCCAAGTGAGGAACAGAAGTTGGGAAAGGACAGAGATAGGAGAAAACTGAGTTTTCTGCTAAGACAGTGGAGATCAGAAAAGAAACGACAATCTGACATTCACAAGGCCCTGGGTTTGATCCCCAACATGCCAAAAGAAAAGAAATGACTAGAGATAAAAAGAGAAAACACTGCTGAGGCTCCTCCCCTCCTCCTCCCTTTTCCACAGACACAAATACACTGGAGGTTTCTCTTAATAGCAGCTTTATTTGACTTAAAGTGAAACTCAGACCCTACCCACCCCCACCATGGGATCATGACTGGAGCAGACTTGTCCTGGGACTCATCAGCCTCTTACCAGGACATAAAGAAGAATATGTATCAGGTCAGGAAGAGGCTCAGCTAGTGCTGGCCAGGTAGGACTTGGCTAAGGGCCAGGGAGGGGGGGACAGGTGCCACCCCCCAGACACATGCAGAGATGGGGAAACTCATTCAGGGCTAGTTTTAGGGTCCAGGCTTAGAGTAGGCCCAAAGCAGGAACCGGGACCTTCCTGCCAAGGGCTCAATAGCTGTGAGTGGAAGATTTGTCAAGCTCACTGTGCTGCTCCTTCTGGGACTCTGTCACCACCTGCTGGGGGCAAGGCATCAAAGGGCAGAAGGTTCAGCACCATGCTTCTTAGGTTCCTGGTCTTCCCTGCCTGGTATAACCAGCTGAGGCTCCAGTTTATCCACCCATCTTCTCTGTCTCCATCTCTTCCCCACGATTCATTCATCCTCAATACTCTAAGATCTATAGCCAGGCTGGGGCTCAGAAACACCATAGGGACCTGGGGCAGGGGACTTGTCTCACCTCTCCATCCCGGGTCTCAATTGTCCGGATCAGAACCATTTTCCGGCTGTGGATGTCCTGGGCAGGCTCCACCTCAGGCACTAGAGAAAGCAATGTGAGGGGTGGAAGGGAAATGACTTGGGGTTTCTCTTCTTTAGGGTTCCCACTCCCATCCTCAAGGGTGGAGTCAGGCATGTCAAGAGGAGCAGAGACCAGTACAAATCAGGACTCAATTTCCTGGAGAGAACTGAGCCCTGAGCGGAGCCAGAACAAGAAAGTCCAATTAGAGCACAAGTGGACCAGAGGAGGTACAGGCTAGAAGTCAGACGTGGAGGACTCACCAGTCGTCTTTAAACTTAAGGAGGCAAAGGAATGGATGGGCACGGAGATCCTGTGGACCAAGCACATAGTCAGCATGCCCTGCCCAGGCCACTGCCCTCTCTCTACCTGCAAAGCCGACCACTCCCTGCCCCACCCCCAGAAGCCCCACCCCTCACCGGCTTTCTTCGCCTTCCAGCAATTTCCGGTAGGTTGCTATCTCGATGTCCAGGGCCATCTTGACGTTCAGAAGCTCCTGGTACTCACGCAGGTGCCGCGCCATCTCTTCCTTTAACTGTCGCAGCTCCTCCTCAAGCCTCGCGGCCCCAGCCTGGTACCCACCTGCCTCCAGAGCGAACTGCTCCTCCAGCTCTCGCAGCTGTCTGAGCAGCGCCTCATTCTGGGGTGATGGAGGAGAAAGGGGTCAGCCAGGGAACCCTTCATCTTCTGTTCCCCGCCCCCTACCTTTGGCCGGGAGTGCAGCTTTGTTCTCACGGTGCCGCGCAGCCCGTCCACTTCGCATGTCAGACTCTGGATCTGGCGTCGAGACTCATTCATCTCCTGCTTGGCCTGGCGCAGGGCCTCATGGTTCCGGTTGGCAGCGTCGGACAGGTCTGCATACTGCGGGGTGAGAGGGTAACTCGGGATGGAGTGGGCTGGGACAAGTGACACTTCCCAGCATCTCTCCTCCCCAGCCTCTTTCCTCCCACTTCCCCATCCTCACTCTCCCGGGGCTCTCCCACCTTGGATTTGTACCACTCCTCTGCCTCCTGCAGATTCTTCGCTGCGATGTTCTCATACTGCGCCCGGATGTCCCTCAGCGCTGCGGTCAGCTCCGGCTTCACCGTGGCCTCTACCTCTACCTGCTGCACCTGCTGACTCTCCATGCTCACCTGCAGGTCTCTCAGCTCCTATCGCCCAGGGCAGACAAAGAATGAACCTACAGCGCAAATCCAAGCGGGACTGCGCAGTTTGCACCTAAATAAGAGAGGGACAAATTGAACAAACAGAATGGGACGCCAGGGAGTGCTGCGCGCACAGTACTGAGCGACCTGAGCCCAGGCTGGTGCTAAACCAGCTGTCAAGTTCGGAGTGCAGTTCCGATGCCTGCCAACAGGTGGCGCATGGGTGGGAATCCAAACCACCTGTAGAGCAAGTGACGAGTGGCAGTATTTACCCAGCAAATCTCACTTCTAATCGCCAGGGCGATTCCTCAATGCCACCCGCTAGTCCCTGCAGCTCCAACAACGCCACTCCCAAACCTCCCCCGGCACCCGGCTCACCTCCTCGTGCAGCTTCTTGAGGAACTCAATTTCATCCATCAGGGACTCAATCTTGCGCTCTAGTTCCAGGCGGGACAGGGTGGCGTCGTCCACATCCTTTGTGGGGTGGGAATGGGGGTTCAAGAGAAGGGAGGGACTGCTCAGGACAGGGAAGGGCCAGGCCTTCCCCATCTGCCTCGAGAGGTTGCCCTCCCAACTGATGGTACCCTGGGCAACCAAGTGTGCGGCAGGAGAGGGGAGGCGAAACTCGATGTGAAGCCGAAGCTTACCTTGCGGAAGAACACGAGGTTGTGCTCCGCTTCCTCTCTTTTTCGGGTCTCCTCTTCCAACCTGATGTGTAGAATGGTTAGAAACTGACGTGCAGGTATTTCGCCCAGCCCTCGCCCAAAACCGCGTCCCGCAGGATCCCTGTTATTACTGCCCAGGACTTCTAGGGAAGAGCTTCAGGCTGCCTGGTAGAATTGCTTCCGACTTTCTCTTCAACTCTGAGAGCTGAGAAGGGGTCCCTGGACACCCAGAGAAAGCATAGATATCCCCACCATCACCCAAACCCTTAGAACGCAAGAGAGGATGCGGCCCGCACACACTCGGGTTGGCCTAGGGAGCCACGCCCTTGGGTTGCCGAAGAAGGAAGGTACAGTCGCCTCGACGGCTGTCGCCCAGCCTCAGCCCTGCCCTCTGACCTCTGCTTGAGCGCCGCCAGGTCCTCTGCAAGCCCGTCTCGTTCCACCTGCACCCGGTCACGCTCACGGCCCAGGAGCTCTAGCTCGCGCCGCAGCTCTCGCAGCTCCTGCTGGCACAGCTGGTCGGCGCGCGCTGGCTCCTGGCCTCGGGCCTGGCTGAGCTCGCCGCGCAGGGCCGCGTTCTGCTGCTCCAGAAAACGCACCTTCTCAATGAAGTTCGCGAAGCGGTCATTGAGCTCCTGTAGCTCTTGCTTCTCGTTGCTGCGAGTGGCCAGGAATTCCTGGTTAAGGGCCTCAGCCATGGAGAAGTCGAGGCGCTCTGAGGGCAGGCGCAGGGCCCCCGCCCGGGGGGCACGGAAGCTGCCCAGGCGCACCGAGGAACTCGGGGATGCCGAGCCCAGCAAGCGGCTGCTTGAGAAGCGCGAGCTGGACGAGTAGGAGAAGGCCCCGGGGGACAGTGAGGGTGGTGGCCCGAAGGTGCGGCGGTACGAGGCTGAGCTGATGCTGGCCCGGAGGCCCGACGGATGGTGGCTCATGACTGCTGGTGATCACCGCTCTCAGAGTTAGGACCGGGGGGCAGGAGCCACAGACCGCTGCAAGGCGGCTTTATAGCCCTGTGGTCTCGGGGAGGGGGGCACGAGCAGCTCCTCCCACTGGCCTGACGGCCCGTTATAGCTGGGCTGTGTGGGGAGGGGGATGCCCCACCCTGCGGAACTTAGAGCGGCGCCGTTCCCTCCCTCGCCCGGGTGCTGGCGCCCTGCCTACTTGATTCCCCCTGTTGCTGGAGCGGGTAGTAGCGGAGATGTGACTATAGACAGTGGTGGGTGTGGGGTAGGGTAGGGGTCTGTGCTGTCCAGCAAGCATTCAAAGCTGGAGCCTAGGATGGGAAGTCTTGACTTGAGCTGGGGTCCCTGCCCGGAAGATTTGATAAAAATTATGGAATAGGAGGACCTAAGGTTAAAGGGCAAGCTTCTGGCACATGAATAGTGAGGTTAGGTGGAGGGAGAGCTAGCCTGGCCTAGGCCCTAGAGAGTGCGCTTCCACTGGCCGGAAAAAGAGGCCATCTTTTCATCTGCTGCCTCCTTCACCATACCCAGAAGAAATAGGGGACAGGAGGGCAGAAGCAGAGGGGGCTGGGGAAGGGCTGATCTCTCCCTAATCCCCAGGGCCCTGTGAAGGGCTAGTGATTGGCGCCAGCTCTGTCGCTAATGGACTAACCAACTCCCCTCCTCCTCCCCTTATCCCTGCAGAGGTTGCCTGCTGATGTTTCCACCTTAAAGACACAGCCCCCAAACCTGAACCTAAACCAGGCTGCAACAGGGCAGGTACTTCACAGGGGGCTGAGGAGGGCTAGGCCTAGCTCTGGATCCCACTTGGAGGATATGTGCCAGCCAAAGCCTGAGCTATGTGGACCTGTGGTATGCTGTCTGCCTTTACTGGATTCTCCCTCTCCCCCCTCCCTACCAACTGCTGCTCACTCACGGGCTTTACGGGAACCAGGGCAATTCCTAAGGTAGCAAGGGGAGGGGGCTGAGGGCAGCAGCTACTGGCAAGGCTGAACAGACTGGCAGGAACCGGTTTCCAGTATTGAGGAGTTACAGGTACCCAGGGATGGGCTGAGCTGGTGGGGATGGAGGAGACTGGGGAAAGGGAAGGTGCCTACCTACCCCACCCCATCCCCATAAGAAAAAGAAGAGAAAAGGCCCTGGACAGATCCATAAACAGAAACATATGCATAGCCCCTATACATACATGTATACACATAAATTATACACACAAATATGCAACCATATATCAGTTTACACACACACACACACACACACACACACATACACACACGTCCCAAGTTGGTGGAAAGGCTGATGTCTGGCCTTTGCATGTCACACAGCTTCCAGAATGCAGGCACAGGCTGCCCAGTAGCGGCCAGAGGCAGCGCCGATGTGATGGTCTGCTCTGCGGGAGTCAGGGTGCTGAGGCCTGTTGGCTCGCCAGGAGCCAAGGGACTGCTGCTGCAGGGGACTCCCAGACTCTCCAGAAGGATAGGTCCACCTCAGATTGGCCCTGAGGATGAGAGTTGGGTATCTTGGGAAGCAGGTTTGGGGTTCTAGGCTGGATCCCTGGCTGGCTAGCTCCTCCATACTGCAGGACAGAGAACTCCCACTCCCTTTGTGTCCTCTGAGATGGGCCAGAGCCAACGCCCTACTTGCTACAGCCTCCCTCTAGGCCCCTCCTTCCTTCCGGGCTATTAGTCTCTCCCTGCACAGCTGCCAGGTCTTTCTCCTTGATCTGGTTTGGTTGCCAGGGGAATGGGAAGAAGGAGGATGGGAGAAAGGGAACAGGATGGATAAACCATCCTAGCTCCTAACTAACTGGGGGTTATCCCTGTGGTCTCAGGGTAAGTCCTAACTCCTGGGAGTGAGGGGGAGCTTGGCAGGTGTGAGGAGGGGGCTGGGAAAACTTTGGTGCTTTCTGCCGCAGCCCTGGGCTCTGAGCCCCAGCTGCCATTGGTAAGAAGCCTCATCCACCCCATATTCAGCCCCACCCTCCAGGAACAAACTGGGAGCCAGCGCTGCAAGCTGCACTGAAGGGCAAGCAAGGCCTGGGGAGGACCAGCTCAAGTCCCGTCTTTATAGGGAGATGGTGGTAGACCTGGCCTCTGAGAGGGAGCTCAGGCTGAGGAGTCCCTGGTGGAGTTCCTTTCCTCTTTCTTGCTTAAGCCCCCTCCACCCTCAGATGCCTCAGAGGAGAGGAGACCAGAGAGCTTTTCAGCAGGGCTGTGCCAGTTATGAAGTGAGGAAGACCAGAACCCGGAGGGGAAACTGCAGGGCGAAGGTGGCTCCTCCACTTACTAGAAAGGAGCCAGGGAGATCTTGGGGCAGGAAGACAGGTGGAAAAGTCATAGGTAAGATCCAATCCAACTGCCTCACTTCCCCAGGTCCCCCTACTCTCTATTGTACAAATTTAAGCTTGTTGCTATGTCCCTCCATCTTTTTTTTTTGTACTGGGGATTGAACTCAGGGGTGCTTAACCACTGAGCTACATTCCTAGTCCTTTTTATATTTTATTTTGAGACAGGGTGCTCAGGACCTCACAAAGTTGCTGAGGCTGGCTTGAACTTGCGATTCTCCTGCCTCAGCCTCCTGAACTGCTGGGATTATAGGTGTGTGCCACCACACCGGCTTGTCCCTCCACCTCAACAAAATACAGATAACTGCAGCTTCTTCCATGTAGTGCTGGGAGTATTAAATGAACAAATATGTAGATATGCTTAGGACATATACCATAAAGTCTTTGAATATGAGCTAGTTTTTTTTTGGGGGGGGGGTTCTGTGGATCGAACTCAGGGGC
The DNA here is from genome assembly GCA_004024805.1 of Geosciurus inauris. Classification (NCBI taxonomy): domain Eukaryota; kingdom Metazoa; phylum Chordata; class Mammalia; order Rodentia; family Sciuridae; genus Geosciurus; species Geosciurus inauris. Next base: position 88,936 of record PVHX01007080.1, read on the forward strand.
ACTCAGCCACTGAGCCACATCCCCAGCCCTATTTTGCATTTTTATTTAGAGACAGGGTCTTACTGAGTTGCTTAGTGCATTGCCTTTGCTGAGGCTGGCTTTGAACTCTCCATCTTCCTGTCTCAGCCTCCTGAGCCGCTGGTATTACAGGCATATGCTGCCGCGCTCAGCTTATAAACTAGTTTTTTATTATTTTATTATTACTAATATCCCAAGTGATTCTGTCAGCCTCTAAGTGCAGTGAGGGTCTGGGCTTCTGTTAGATTGTCTCAGCTAGTGGCCAAAAGTAGTGCTGGACCTGAGATGGAAGGAGCCTGGCAATGCCTGGCTGAGGGATGGGGGACAGGGAGTGGCCTCCTCCTTCCTTAATGCCCCAGAACTCTGAATATGGCTGCTCAATTTGGTGAGCTGTGTGCTTTGGGCTTTCATGAGTAGATAAACCTCTATTCACCCCATTTTCTTTATCCATATATGGAGATAATAATAATAGTACCTACCTCATAGAGTTGGGAGGATTTGATGAGTTATAATATGTGAAGCTCTTAGTACTTGGCCCATAGTATGTGCTGTGTAAGCACCAGCCAGTGTTATCACTACCTCTCCTTCTCCCTCCTCCCTTGACTTCTCTGTTGAAGGCTTGGAGAGAAACACCATTGAATGCACACAGGTATTTTCAAGAAAGTTGAACAATAAAGTTTAGGTTACTGGCAAGAGTACTACTAAATAATGGGCTATGGACCTAAAGCTGGGTAGGAGAGCAGTATGGTAGAGGAGGTGGGAGACTAAGTAAGCAGAGTCACCAGCTGGACTCCCTGGCAAGACCAAAGCAATTGAAGGATCCTGCTAAGAGGGGAGAAAGCAGAATTCAGACAGCAGAATGAATGGAATTGTGATTTGGGAGCAGGAGTATTTATGGATAAGGTTTCCAGGATGTTCCTAAGAGTGTTCCTGCTAAGAGTGTGGACTGCTAAGACAAAGGTGGAATACTGGGAAAAGTCCTGGGAGAAGAGGCCACTAGTCTGGGCACTTACCAGCTGTGTGACCCTAAAGGAGTTACTTGTCCTCTCTGGGCTGTGGTTTTTTAATTTGTAGAATAGAGACAATGATGCCCTCCTAGCATGGGGCTCCCATGAGTCTTATAGTAGGTGCTCAACAACGATGATTGCCTTCTTCCCCTCCCATGTGACAGAGAGGACACAGACACAGAGGAGTCTTGTGTCTTGATATAATTGGTTATATCGAGTGTTGGCTGGGGTCCTGCCCCTTAGGTGGAGGATTGGCTCACACCTCCACTCCTCATCCCAGGGAAAGGCCAGTGTCCTCCCCAAAATTCCTTTGCCAGCCAGGCCCTGTGTCACATACTTGTAGCCCCCACTACTATGTAGGCTGAAGCAGGAGGATCACAAGTTCATGGCCAGCCTAGGCAATCTGGCGAGACCCTGTCTCAACATAAAAAATACAAAGGGCTGGGGTTGTGGCTCAGTGGTTGCATGCCACTGGGTGCAATCCCTGGCAATGGGGGGGGGGGAGGTCCTAGATGAGGAATTCAGCAGTGTCCTTTGGTTCCCATGGTCCCTTTTCTCCACCATTTAGGTAGAGCCTGAGGCTCAGAGGAATGACAGTGCTTGTCTGGAGTTGCAAAGTGCTCCTTTCTAGGAGATCAAGCCCTGGGCAGCCCTGCTGGTATGCTGGGCTCTGGGATCCAAGTGGATCCTCAGCCAGAAAGGATCCAGCTTCTCATTTTCCAAGAATTCTCCAACCCAGTTGGTTGCAGGGTCCACACTGCCAGAGCAGCTTCAGTGGAATCCTTTCCCCCTTAACTTCCATTTTAGGGCATTACCCCTCCCAGTTAGGGAGCACCCTGGGCACTTTTTCCATTTCATTTCTTCTCTTATTGAATCATTTAGTAACAACTAAGCTTCCTAGATGCCAAGTACCATGATAGGCATTTAACACCTTTATTACTTCCAATCCTCACAATTTCTGGATCATATAAATACGATTCCCATTTTACAGAATAAAATGGGAAGAAACTGAGGCACAAAAAGGTTAAGTCACTTGCTCAAAGTCACACAGCTAGAGAACTAATTATTGATTTGTATATCTGACTTCTCATTCCCCAACAATATGATCTTTGAGGACAGCGATCAGATCTTACTTGCTTCTTGTGTTGTGCAAATGTCAGGCACGGGAATCTTTCGCGGTGGTGAGCAAGATAAAGAGATGTGTTGCTGCCACCTGCTGGTCAGAATCCAGAACACATCCATGCTAGATGAGTGCAAGACTAAGGGATGCTTGAACGTTTTAACTTGGGGAATGCCTGAGTTATTTATTGAGGTATCCTTTTTACAGATGAAAATTACCCAAGGAGGTATAAAAAGGAGTCAGGCCGGGCGCAATGGCACACGCTTGTAATCCCAGGTGCTCCGAAGGCTGAGGCGGGAGGATTACAAGTTCAAAGCCAGCCTCAGCAAGAGCGAGGCGCCTAGCAATTCAGTGAGACCCTGTTTCTAAATAAAATACAAAATAGAGCTGGGGATGTGGCTCAGTGGTCGAGTGCCATCGAGTTCAATCTCCAATACAAGAAAAACAAAAAAGAGTCATAGCAGTACTAGTGTTAGAAGTTCGGAGCAGTAATTGCATTCTTCCCCTGAGATCTAGGAGCCTCCTGTTCCCTCAGAAGGCAAAGCCAGGGCAGGAGGACAAAAGCTGTCCTGGATCTCAGCCCCTTATCTACTATACCCACAACCTCCAGTCCTGTTCTTACCATGAAACCACATCTTCACTGCCTGCCTGACCTTTCCAGCCAGAGACTCCTCAGCTGGAGAAGAGAAGGGGCTGTACCTATAAGCCATATTTTACTACAAAATGCTAAAAAACCCTTCTTTAAGTGTGTGTGGCCTGGGAATTGCCTTAGAATCCCTGGGGGCTGTTAAAAAGCAAGTTCCAGGACTGAGGCTGTAACTCAGTGGTAGAGCGCTTGCCTAGCATGTGTGAGGCACTGGGTTCGATCCTCAGCACTACATATAAATAATAAATGAATGAAATAAAGATCCATCAACAACTAAAAAAATATAAATAAAAATAAGGTTCCAGATCTTCTGAATCTCTATAATCTGCATTTCAAAAAAGCCCTTTGATTTCTAATGCTGACAATTTGAATATTCCTGGATTATGATTTTTATTTAAATTTCCATGGAACCCAGAGAAAAGTTGAAGGAATACTACTATGCACCCCAATAAGTCTTCTCTCAGATCTACCAATTGTTAAATTTTGCCCCAGTTCCTTTGTAAGTTTCAGACAGCATAACATAATCACAATATTATTAGCCCATTTAAGATATTTAACATCAATGTGTTACCTAATAAATAGGCCATATTCAAATTCCTCCAATTGTCCCAATAACATTTTTCACAGCTATTTTCTCCCAATCTAGGATTCAAAGATCACAGATTATATTTGGTTGTCTACTGGGCAGAGGGAAGAGTCAGAGCAGAAGGATGAGGCTGGGCTGGGCTCCGTAGGTCAAGAAAGCAGAGGAATGGGGGTGAGGCCTGAGGGGGTGAGGGCAGAGAGTGGAAAAGGTTGGAGGGGTGGGGAGGAGTCAGGAGTCAGAGCTTGGAGGCTTGATACATTAAGATAATAACTTTTGGGCTGGGATTGTAGCTCAGTGGTAGAGTGCTTGCCTCACATGCGTGAGGCCCTGGGTTCGATCCTCAGCACCACATACAAAGCAATAAAATAAAGACATTGTGTCCATCAACAACTAAAAAAAAAAAAAAAAAAGATAATGACTTTTGTTTGTTTGTTTGTTTCTTTCCTTTGTTATTTTATTGTTTTAGGGATAGGATATCATATGTTAACCAAGCTGGCCCTAAACTCCTAGGCTTAAGGGATCCTCTTGTCCCAATCTCTGGAGTTGCTGAGAATACAGGTGTGTGCACTGTGCTAGGTGGTTTCCTGGCATTGTCATAATGCCACAAATTTAGTGGCTTAAAACTACCAGCTGGGTGCAGTGGTACACACCTGTAATCCCAGCAGCTCAGGAGGCTAAGAAAGGAGGATCGTAAGTTCAAAGCTAGCCTCAGCAACTTAGTGAGGCCCTCAGCAACTTAGAGAGACTCTTTCTTAATATAAAATAAAAACAGGATGAGGATGAGGCTCAGTGGTTAAGCACCCTGGGTTCAGTCCTTAGTACCAAAATGAAAAGAAAAGTGGACAAATTTCTTTTATTACAGTTGTGAAAAACAGAAGTCCAAAACCATGGTCCCGAAAACTACAGGGGAGAAGAATCTGTCCTTGCCTCTCCCAGCTTCTGGGAGCTCCTGGCATTTCTTGGTTTGTGGCCCACTCTGGTCTCTGCCTCTGCCTCATGTGGTCATCTGCTTCCATGTCTTCTCTTCTCCCCCTTATAAAGACAGGGATCATTGGATTGAGGACCTACTCAGGTAATCCAGGATGACCTCACTTCAACATCTTTAACTTGTTTATGTCACCACCCTTTGTCTACAAGGGCAGCTCAGTGATTCTTGATCTAAAATAATGTGGGAGTCTCCAGAAGATAGGGAGGCCCTAGGGTCAGGCTCACTACTGGGGTCAGGTTTTAGGGTGGGGTTGATGATTCTGAGCCAGTCTCCTTGCTATACCTCCACAGATAAACCAAGCCCCCATTCATAGTTGCCTATATAAAGGAAGACAGTGGCATATATTTTGCAAACATTCTTTTGATGTCTGGTTTGAATTTGGCCAGGACTCCTGGAAAGAATGGAAGGAAGATCAGTTCAAATGGAATCTTTAATCTTTCAAGGCAATGTTTGCTCTGGAAAAGGAGTTACACACATTTAAAAGGGCCTTAAAGCTAATTACAGTGGCTCATACCTGTAATCCCAGCTGCTGGGGAGGCTGAGGCAGGAGGATGCAAGTTTGAGTACAGCCTCAGCAACATAGCAATACCCTATTCAAAATAAAGACAAGTGGGGATGCAGCTCAGTGGTGAGTGCTCACCCAGCATGTAGGAGGCCCTGGGTTCAATCGCCAGTACTATGAAAAAAAATCATTTAAATTAAATTAAAGGGCTCTAAACCAGCTGTCTAGTGCACAGCCTAATCCCAGGGAGTCTGAGGTGGAAGGATCCCTCGAGCCCAAAAATTGAGATCAGCCTGGTCAAAGTAAGACCTATTTCAAAGTAAAAGGAATTTAGTCTTTTAATTATTATTTTACTAAAATTTCCTACACAGGATTGTATAAAGCTTTTATGTTAGTTAGAATTTTTTTTTTTTTTAAGAAATTTTTTTTTATGGACACAATGTCTTTATTTTATTGCTTTGTACGTGGTGCTAAGGATCGAACCCAGGGCCTCACGCATGCAAGGTAAGCGCTCTACCGCTGAGCTACAATCCCAGCGCTGTTAGTTAGAATTTTCAAGCTGGGCACGGTGGCGCAAGCCTGCAATACCAGAACTTAGGGAGGCTGAGACAGGAGAACCACGAGTTCAAAGCCAGCCTCAGCAATGGCAAGGCGCTCAGCAACTCAGTGAGACCCTGTCTCTACATAAAACACAAAATAGGGCTCAGTGGTCGAGTGCCCCTGAGTTCAATCCCCAGTACCAAAAAAAAAAAAAAAAAA
>PVHX01007081.1:0-13475 GCA_004024805.1 Geosciurus inauris
AGTACCCTACAACAAAATGGTATACCGTTCAACGTCAATAAGGTTGAAAACTATTCTAGAGCAGTGATCACAATTTGCCACTAAACATTTGTGTGTGTGATTACTTGTTTAATATCTGTCTCCAACAGCAGTTTCTAACCTTCCTGGGGACCACAAATGTCTGTTTGGTGTCCAGTTCCCAAAAGCCTGGCACAGTGCTCAGTAAACACCAAGTGAATAAGTCATTGCACTAGCTTAGGTTTATTTGGCACTACTCTGCCAGCCAGAAACCCTATGAGTTAATCCATTTGACAGATGAGGAAACTGAGGCCCAGTGATCCCTATATTGGGTATATGAGGATCTATTTACCAGAATACTTGAAGAACCTAAAGCACACACACAAGTGACTCACTTGGGTTCCCAAAGACCCCCATTTGGGGAATTTTCCCACCTAGGGATGAGGGCTGGATGCAATGACCTTTCTGGTGCTATTCAGGCCTTCCCTGAAATGAGGGTGACTCTGTGCCAAGTCACTGTGCCCCCTTGTGGCAATGATGGGTATTGCGGATGCAAGAAGCAGGGCGACCCTTCCCTCTCCCAGACTCACAGGGCAGGGTGCCCAGGCCACATCACCTTTAGGATTCTAGGGCCTTAGAAACCCAGGCTAAAGGCAGGCAGGAGGTGGGCAGCTGGGCCTGCGGCAGACACACACTGAAGAGGGAAGCAGAAGCCCTGGCTCTGCCCCTCCCTTCGTCTTGGGCCTGTTACTTTGCTTGCAGAGCGGGGAGGCAGCTGGGGCCAGGCGGGCACTCACCGAGGTGTAGGCCCGCCCGCACATGCTGCAGCAGTAGGCCTTGGCGTGCTTGATGGCGTGGGCCGAGAGGTGGATCTGCAGGGAGGCGGAGTCCGAGTAGGCCCGGTAGCAGTTGGGACACTTGTAGGGCTTGTCCTTGTTGTGCTGGCGCTGGTGAGACTGCGGGGAGCACAGGAGGGGTTAAGGTAGAAGTAGGACCCCCCAACCCCACTCCCTTCTCATGGTCCCTTGGGGAGGCGGCTGTGTCCCTGGGGGACAGGAGGGAAGCAGGCGCTCACCTGGAGGTTGGAGAGCTGAGTGAAAGCCTTTTCGCAGCCAGGATGTGGGCACTTGTAGGGTCTGTCACCTGTGTGGATTCTGCAAGGAGCAGCCCAATGAGGGGGAGTTCCCAGACACACACCCCTAGACCAGCTCCGGGCTCCAAGCCCTTGGCTGCCCTGGGCCATACCTCTGCTCCCAAGATGCTCAGTCCCCTTGACTTACTCTCCTCAGTGGCCAAGAGTGAGCCACAAGCAAGAGCTGGGGACTTCAAAGGCTCCCATCTCTCCTTCCCTCTCTAGCTTCCATTGACAGTCTGATCAAAGTTTTCCACTCCCCATAGGTCCCCCTGCACCCAACCTACCAAAAGCACCCCCTCAGAGACCCAGCTCAGCCTCCAGCTAAGCCCAGGGGGCTTGCTTGGAACTCATTCTGTCCCCTCTTCTACCATTGTGCAGACCACACGGTGACAAGAACAGATTGACAGCACTGTCAGGACCTTTCTTCCCACCCTGCCTCCTCCCCAAGAAGAAGGACATCCACCTTGAATTAGCTCCTAACCTCTATTTTATGTCCCCTCTCCATGTCAGCCACATGTCCATGATGGAGACATGTCCACCCTTAAGTATTAGAAAATTCAAGCCCGTGGTCCTGAGCTCAGCTAATCTTTGTCCTTGCTGATAGCTCCTCATGTCCCCCCACCTCCCATTCCCGAGTTCTTATCCTGGATCTGTCATTTACTAGTGGAATAACTCTGGACAAACACTGAGCCTTGGTTTCCTCATCTGCAAAATCAATATAAAAATACAGTCCCTTCCTCACTGGGCTGTGAAGACTGCATCAGATGATACATGTAAGGCGCTCAGCTGATTGTTGGCACAGTAGCACTCAAGAAAGGTCTGTCAGTAATATTATTCACTCATTCAACGTTTATTACATCAGGTTCCTGTGCGCTGGGCACTGCACGAGGCACTTGGGATACATCAGTGAACAAAACAGACAAAAATTACTGCCTTGCAGAAATGAACTATAAGCATGAAATAAGGAAACAAATCACATGCAGAAGGTAGTAAGTGTTGTGGGGATAACTGAACAAGGCTTGGGGGCTGGGTAGTGGGGGGGGTACACAGGTGACAGGATAGGACCAGTTGAGAAGGTGACATCCTGAAGGTTGATGACAGCTCATACTTGTCCAACAGCCAGGTGGGGGTGTAGTGGTGGATGGTGTTGTAAGTGGAGCCGAGGTGCCTGGCACGCGCCAACAGGTGGCCTTCCCTGTGCCACACGCTCCAGCTACGGGTCAGCTCCCTGGCTCGTCCAGAGGCACCTATCCTGCCAGATCCTCAGTGCCAATCCAGTGGGCAATGAAATGCCAGCTGGGCCCAGACCTTATTCCCCGAATCTGCCAGTGAGCATCATTAAGTGGAAGGACAATGCAGATTTGGCCAGACAGGGCTCTCGCCCTCTTGCAGCCTGGGTCTGCTCCACCCACCATCCATCTCAAAGAAACCAAGGCCCATTCAGCCAGGACCAGGGCTGGACTTAGGGACACAGGGTGCCCTGCTGTCAAAGAGCTTGTAATGCTGGCTGCTGTTATAAACAGAGCCAGTCCCGATTCTGAGTGTGTCATTCAGGCCTTCATCGGGTGGCCCAGCTTCACCTCCATACTCTATGCACCGCGTCCTGGTCAGGGACTGGTCCTGTTCCCTTGCCCAGCACTTCCACCCCACATGCACATGAGCTGCTTCTGCAGCCTGACAGCCCAGCCCCTTCCTTCTTCCTGAAGGACAGGCTGCTCCTTGGTGCACTGAACCTGAATCCCACTTCTGCCACATCTTAGCTGGGTGATCGAAGGCAGGTGACTGCCTCCCCGAGCCCCACTTTCCTCATCTCTAAAATGGGGATAATAATGATTGTGAGAATTGTAGCGATTAAAGGATTGTACACAAAAGGTGCTCATAAAATGTTCTGCAGTGTTCGTTTTAATACATTAATCTCTAAGATAAATGATTCATGTAAAACAAAGGGAAATTATTAAATGTTTAAGTAAGATTACTAAGGATTCAGAAGACAGGGCAGCTGTTGCTATTGTGGTTACCCATTAGAATAATAATAATCCTCCACATCACTTTTCTCCTATGTCTCGGGTACTTACTCCACTACTAAATGGCTTCAATATTTCATCTTGTGCTTTGTAACTGAAACAATGGTAGATAAAGTAAAATTTAATATTTCTTGAAATGATTTGCACTCTGGCATTTTGAAATTCATTATCTTTTACGAAGAAACACAAGTTTCCATAGTACCGGAACTCTATGGATACCTTGTATAATAAAGCACTTTGTATATGGCCAGACACAGAGGAGCTCTTTTTTCTTTAAATGTTTTTTTTAGTTGTAGATGGACACAATATCTTTTATTTATTTTTATGTGAGGATCAAACCCAGTGCTTCACGCATGTGAGGCATGCGCTCTACCACTGAGCCATAATCCCAGCCCCAGAGGAGCTCTTTGATATGGAAAACTTGATAATGTTATTACCATTATCATCATCAGACCTGAGAAAGCAAAATGACCCTGTCCCCTGTCACAGTTATCATTATGCATGCTCATAATATCAGAGTCAGGAAAAGAAAAACAAACACCAAACACACTTTGCACCCTGAATAAACAAACAAACAAACACGTCACTCTGTCTGGCACTAGGTTCCACAAATAGATAAAACTTTAAGCCCTTTCCTATAATTTACTAACCCTCTCCCCAAACAATTTTATCCCTGACTTTTGCATCGAGACATCTGCAGGAGTATAATGGTTCTTGGGCAGATCCTAACTCCATGAGACAATTGCTGTTTTTCTGTCACTGATCGACTACAATGGGAAATGTTCTATTTTCTCTATGAATACATGTGGTGTTTATTATTTGGTGGGCTGATCCTTCTCAAGTGTGGACTTGGGCAACACTTTACAGGTGACTTCCTTTCTTCTCCTTGTTGTTCCTTCCTTTGTCAACACAGGACATTGCAAGATGCCTAGGTTCACCAGTGACACTAAACTATGTCCCCCAACAGCATCACCCTGGTATAATATTCTGCACAACTAGACCAACTTTCCTTGCTCTCTTCAGGCCGTACCTCTCTTACCAGACCAAGGCTAGTTCTGCTTTGGACGCAACCTTCTTTGATTCCTTTCATTAGTAGCAGTTACACTGAAAAGACGGATTTGATTAATGATCTGACCTGACTGACTGGGTTTCTGCCAAGAGACAGAAAAACAGGATAGGGTCTCTGTCAAACAACAGAGGACAAGGAATCTGGAATGTTGTTCTTTAGGTTTAGCTTTGTTTGTCTGTTTGTCCAAAGGACTCTGGGACTTTTGGGCATCTGGGACACCCATTTCTTTGCCACTGGGCTAAGACACATTGACTTAATTATATTTGCCAGTGTCCTGGGACTTATAAATTGTTTTCCAAATGTTGATAGAATCCTCGTATGCTGTCTGTTTGGTTTCCTGCCATTATGAACTTAAATCACACAGAAGAAAAAAAGAGACAGAAAAGAAATCTGTGCCCTCAGGAATGGAGAGTAATCCCTGGGTCTGGATGTTCTGGCAAAATAGTGTCCTCTAAGGGCCTACTCATTTTTTTTTTTTTTGATGTGTTCTTAAATGATATTTTTAAACAAAGTTTACTTCTGAAAAAAAACCTAATTTTCATCCTTATTATTACTTGCTACTATATCTCTTTTCAACTAGATTCTGTCATTTTCTTGCTGTGGGCTTTCTCACACGCAGGCCTGGAGTTCAGAATAATAAAATCGTCAAGGTGTCTTTTACATGCAAATGCTCTTGGAGTTTCCAGATGGCCGCTGGGCACCAAAGATTTGATCCTTCGCTTCAAAAAAAGAGGGATGCTCAAGAATGATCGGGCCTGTTTTGTACTCTCTGTATTGTTAATTAGCTGAATATGAAAGGGACAGCTGTATAAAAAAGTGTACAGTATAAGAAAGGGAGCAGGGCTGGGGTTGTGGCTCAGCGGTTGAGTGCTTGCCTCACATGGGTGAGGCACTGGGTTCGATCCTCAGCACCACATAAAATAAATAAAGATATTGTGTTCATTTACAACTAAAAAAAATTAAAAAAAAAAAAAAAGAAAGAAAGGGAGCAAATCCAAAGAAGACAGCTCAAAGGACCAATTTTATATTTAAGTAAATAATATGCATATCATATAAATATATACATTTTGTTCTCTTTTTTTTGGTACCCAGGATTTTTTAATGGTGCTTAACCACTAAACCATATCCTCAGCCCCTTTTACTTTTTATTTTGAGACAAGGTCTTGGTACATTGCTTAGGGCCTCACTAGATTGCTGAGGCTGGCCTCCAATGTGCAATCCTCCTGCTTCAGCCTCCCGAGTCACTGGGATTACTGGCGAGGGCCACCACACCTGGTGTTTTATATGCTTTTTAAGATAAACCAAAAATAAAAAAAACAAAAAAAAACCTGTTTTAACACACAGAAACAGGCACAAAAAAACAAAAGCAAATATAAAAGCATTTTTTTTTTAAAAAATGGCCTCTAGCTAGGCAATGTTCAGTGGTAGAGCGCTTGCCTAGCATTCACAAGGACACGTGTTTGAACCCCAGCACCATTAAAAAAAAATAGGTCTCTAGATTTAAAATACCCTTACCAATTAGTAATAACCACAACTCATGCTTTATGAGATAAACTGAAAGACCCTGAAGATCAGTCATTGCCCTTGCTGCATATAATATGTACTTAACCTGAGAAATGGATCCTGTGTTATATCTTAATAGAAGACTCTGCTCTTGTCCATTCTGATAGTGTTGATTATTATAATAAACTGACTAGAATCATTTAGTCTTAGCCACAAGTCTCACTTTCCCCTTCATACTTGCCTTAAGGCCTCTGCTTTGAGCAGCAGGTCAGAAATGGGGTCTTCCAAAAGAACCCCTAGGAGAACACAGCCTTGGGAGGGGCTGGAATACACAATGCTTGGCTCTTTGTACTTCAGGAAAGAGACAAATGGGTACAGGTTTCCAGCAGCAGTGACATCGCCACTGGAGGCCACTGCAGGATCCAGGAGTCTTTGGTCTAGAAGTGGACAACTTAGCAAAATGGACCAATTAACCCAGGGTCAGAGGAACAGGAACTATTACCGAGGATGGGATAAAACCGATTTCATTGTGGTTAGTGTTTCATATTCTAAAGGGCACCTGAGAACACCCTTTTCTCCTTGGGTCTATCCCCAATCCTCGATTTAGGAGGCTATATTTAGCAGAGTGGAGTAAAATGGTTCCTTAAATGGCGCCTTGTTCTAACTAACCCTTCAGAATCCATGGGGGAGTTATAAAAATTCAACAAATCATCAAAGTAATTTAAAAATAATAATTCTACTGAAAACAACACACGAAACTGGCCTTGTCTACAAAACTACTCAGAATAATTGCTAAAAAATATTCAAAATTGCCTTTAGTGAGACCCCTCTCTTTTTACAATCATTAATTCTGTGTATAGTTCAATAAGAATCTGTCCTCTTTCCTAACAAGATATAATTGGGTAAATCAGATTTGTCACCATGACTATGCCAGAAATGTCACATTTAAAGACAAATCCTATTTAATTAGGCATGACAAGCCTCATAAGACAATACTTCATATGTGAGAATGAGGCCTCCCCAGGCCTCAGGCAAATGACTGGCACCATTCCACAGCAGAGGAATTCTAGCCTTGAAGACAATGAAAAACATCAGTTCTTGACCTTCCAGAAACAGTAACAAACTTGAGGATTCTCCAAAAAGAGGGTACTCCTACCATTACACAATCTGCCAGAGTTGAATTGGTGGTTCTAAGTTCCCGATCTCTTTTAATATAAGAAAACATTTTTCACACACACTTAAAATCCTGGCCCAAGAGCTTTACAATGTCTCCTGACAGAAGTCAGACTCTGCATGCAGCCTTATCAGATGCCGTAGTTTTAAGAACCATGCAAACCAGGATGGTTTGCTTATTGATCAACACCTTGCTACCTACACCTATGTTCATAACACTGGCCACCTTAGAAATAAAATCAAAATAATGAAAAAATCAGAAAATTGCTAAAACGAACTTATGTGGTCAGATCTGTGCCTTAGGAGGCAGGGAAATGAGAAAACAGAGTGACAGCTTGCCCTATGGCCATTCTGCCATTTGTTCTTGCTATTGAACCTACAAACTACACCCCAAAGTCAGAGAAGTAGACAAAGTAAAACATTTTGCAGCCCCATGATAAAGGATACAAAGACTATGGAGACAAATGAATAACTAACAAAAACAAAAAACAAAAAACCCAAAACAAAATATAGGGGTCCCTCTGTATGATATTAGTCTCCTGGAAGAGAGATAACCTTGAGTTTTGTCAGTAAGTGACAAACTTCACGGCAAAATAATTTTCTCCCTGCCTTTGACCAGGCTGATACTGGCAGACACATGACCATGCTTCCAGAGAAGATAATCATTGAGTGAGCAAACTGTGTTTCTTCCCCTCTGAACAGATGAACTGCAATCTTGGAAACCTTTGGTTTGTTTCTTTAAATATCTAGAGTATTTTTATTTGGTGAGACAGTCTTTCTGATGTCTATCCTCCCCTGCACAAACTTCTCTTCCCTTGAAGCATTTATCTTCAAGTGTCCCTTTTACACACTCAGCCCAACTGTGAGCCCCGACGGGAAGGGATTTTTGTCTGTTTTGTTCCTAGCTGTGTCCTCGGTACCTAGAACAGTGTCTGGCATGGTGCAGGGGCACTGCGAACAGTTGTTAAATGGATGAATTGTAAGCTCTACAAGAACTAGTTCTATTTATTCCACACATATTTAATAGATGCCCATATGTACCACAGCCGGGGGGGAAATGGAAATGGAGACGACCAAGCCCTTCCCTTCGAGAGCTCCCAATATACTGGGGGGAGTGTGCAAGCACATGGCAGCCCACCACTGCTATGGTGGGGCCTGTGGGAACACAGAGGCCAGGCCCCTTACCCAGCGTGGGGGCCAGGGGGCTTCTGGGAGGAAGGTGGACTGAGAGATGGACAGGAGATGGCTAGAAAACGGTGTCTCAGATAAAGGACACAGCGTGAGCAAAGACCTAAAGAGAAGGGTGGTGTAGTAGTGAGAGCCAGGAGCAAGGGCTATAAGGGCCCAGTCAAACACGGCCCAGAAAGCTAACCAAAGGAACTGGGACCCTGGGGGCCACAGGTGCTGAACTTAATGGGTTGCTGTGAGGCAGCATGAGGAGGCCACCTACCTGGTGTGCTGCTGGAGGTGGGAGAGCTGTCGGAAGGATTTATCACAGTAGGAGCAGTGGTAGGGCTTGACGCCCAGGTGGATGCGCAGGTGCTGGGCCAGGTAGGAGGCATTGGCAAAGGACTTGGAGCAGTGCGGGCACTTGTGGGGCTTGGCCTCTGTGTGTGACTTGGAGTGGATCTGCATCTCAGACTTGGTGAAAAAGGTCAGCGGGCATACCTTACACCTGCAGGGCAAGAGGCAGGGTCACACCTAGGAAGATACCCCAGCCCCTGTAGTACATCTCTGGGGAGACCTTCTACATCAGAGAGATACTGTGCCTGTGAGGAGTCCAGGGGCACAGGCCTACCTGGGAAGGACAGGGACAGGCCCCTAGCCTGGGGACCCTCCACTCTGGGGGAGGAAGGTGTTACACCTGGGGAACATTTGCCAGAGACTGGGGAGCAGGTCTATACTCAGGAAAGACAGGCACCATGATCCAAGGGGCTTGCCCAGGGTCATGCCCATGGTCCTAAGGAAGGAGGTTCTAACAGGCTGAGATTCTCAGCCTAGCTGTACATTAGAAAACTACAGGAGCTTTTGAGAAATACAGATGTCTGGTTCCTCTGATGCTCCCACTGCCAAAACATCAACTCAGAATCTCTGGAGCTACAGCTCTGCCACTGGCACGTTTTGAAAGTTCAGATGGCTCACACGTGACCAGGACATCACTTAAAGGGAGGAGGAAAGGGATTCTTGCCACACCAGGATGTGGCGGAGTGCCAGCCACAGACCTCCTCTGAAAGTTCTATCCTAATCCCCTGCAACTCCCGACCACTGCCCCCAACTCCGCCCCACCCCGCAAAAGACGTGGGTGGGCTCAACAGGAGATCCCGCCCTCTGGATCCTAGCCCCTCCCTCAGCCCCCACAGCCCCCCTTTTTCCAGTCTTCAGCACTTGCTCCCACCGCGAGATCTCATGGTCCTGTCACGCCAAGATCCCCACCTGTATGTCTTGCCTTCCTTGGCAGTCTCGCCGGAGGCCAGGATGGGGTAGGGGACAACAAGGACAGGCGGACCCCCCGGGTTCTCCGCCTTGATCTTTTTGCGGCCGCGTTCAGATTTGGGGGGGCCAAGTAGGCCGTGGCCCTGGATTGTCTTGATGGAGTCCAGGAGGGGGGGGCTGGTGATCCCTGAGATGAGGGTGGGGGACGAGGCGATGAGGCGGCTCTGGCTGGTGGTGGTGGGTGTGGACGGGGTGCTGGTACCCGTGCCGGTGCCCGTGCTCGACTCAGATGTGCTCACAGCCGGGGTCCGGGAGGACAGCCCCAGACCTGCAAAGACACACGGGTTGGGGGCCAGGGAGAGGGAAGCTGCAGAGGTCCGCTCAGCCCAAACTGCCCAGGTGTGTGACTTTGGCAGATCACCCTGCCTCTGTGAGTTCCCTCTTCCCATTCATAAATTATTACCCAGGGGGAACTAAATGAGATCTTGTGTATGTGCCAGTGCCTTACACATTTTAAGTCTAAACTGAGACTTTAAACTTGGAGGCTTGCAATGTGTGAGGTGCTGGGTTAAAGATGTTCACTACTGTGTTATTTATAACAGCACAGATTTAGAGACAATTGAAATATGCACCATTATTTGGAAAGTATTCAATAAATAGTGATCAATCTCATCTACTGAACTTGCCATTGTGTTCATTTTTAAAAAACTGAATATGTGTGCACGGAAAAAATAAATAGAAGGGCCCAAATGTGATGTGGATGGTAGGAGTAATTAAAATAATTTCTTGGTTTACCTGTACTTTCTAATTCTTTGACAATGAACTTTCTAAAAACTTCTATGATAAAAGTTATTCTTTTAAAAATGAGAGGCCTAGGTCAAGCATGGTGGCTGGCATATATCTGTAATCCCAGCAATTCAGGAGGCTGAGGCAAAAGGATCCCAAGTCTAAGGCCAGCTTCAGCAACTTAGCAAGACCCTCAGAACTAAGACTCTGTCTCAAAATAAAAAATAAAAAAGGGCTGGGGATGTAGCAGTGGTAAAGTATCTCTGGGTTCAATCCCCAGTATGTATGTGTGTATGTGTATGTGTGTGTGTGTGTGTGTGTGTGTGTATAAAGAGGGGACTAGATATATAATATCTAGTAGACAAAACCATGAAAATGGCATCTATTGTATCCAGCACACAAAAATCTGTGCATTGAGAAAGATAATATCCAGAGTTGGCACAAGTATGTCTTGTATCACACTGTACCCCAGGAGTGCACATTTATGCAGTCTTCATGGAGGGCAGTTTGGCCATAGCCGTGAATACTGTAATGTATATAACTTTTGATCAAGGAAATTAATTCCACTTCTGGAAACCTACCATAAAAAATATTTGCACATGAACACAAAAATCTGTAATCAGGGGCCTCTCATACAAAACTGTGATTAAACAAAATTGGGCATAACCCATTTGTCCTCAGCAGGGGCTGTGTAAACAGATGTGGGGCCTCCTGATGGAGAACTACATGCACAGCCACGAAAACAAGACAGATGGAATGCAGCGACAGACAGAAACTGCCAAAATGTGCTGCCAGGTTAAAAAAAAAAATGCAAGTCACAGACATTGTGAACACATCTATTTTAAAACATACACACTCAAAATACATAGGTACACATGGACAACGTGTGCATGTGTGAACACTCAGCAGCAGATCTGAGAAGAGGAACACCAGTATCCTTTCCAGCGAGGCAGGAGAATTTTTGGTAATAGGAGATTTGCAAGGTTTCTCTATCAGTTTCTTTATCACTTGATTCTTTTACCTGGTGAATTCATCCACTTTTTACATCTATGGTTAAAGGATAAAACTATATGAAAAATGTATAAAAACTCTAACAATTATAGGATTAAGGTTAATTTTTTCTCCTTTCAGCTTGTCTGCAATTTCTAAATTTTCTATAATAACTATGTTACTATCTTTACAATAAAAGTGCAATAAGTATGTTGATGATAGAAGGGCAAGTTAAATCATGGATACATTCCTACCACAAGCTCAGCAAAACACACACAAAAAACAAACAAAAAAAAATATGGGAAAGGAAGGAAGTGGACCAAAAGACTCTAAGCTGCTGGGTTAGAAGCTGGAGATTATGAGCAACTTTTTTTCTTAGTTTCTTTTTTCTCCAAATTTCCCTTAATATGCTTATATTGCTTTTTTAATATTGCTTTTATAATGAAAAAATAAATTTAATAAAATCATAATAACAGGAGATGTGCAGAGTGCAGCTGCGGCCTAGGGAGGCCCACAAGGCCCTACAATTTCTGGCATCTCTGAGGAAGGGAGGGAGGCAGGGAGAGAGGCAGAGGCACCTGGCTGGTGGCAGAGGGTGAGCCAGAGGAGAAAAAAAAGACCTAGCTAGTGTGGCCTCCTGAGAAAGCCTGTCCAAGCTTTAAGTAGGGTATCAGAGGGCTCCAACCCCTAGATACCTCCACTGAACGTCCTCCTGCCACCTCAGCCTCAGCCTAAGACTGAGCTCCCCTCTTTACATAAACCTGTTCCTCTGCTGATTCCATCCTAGCTGCACAATAGGAGTCTCCCGCCCATCCTCCCTGTGCTCACCCCCTACATCCTGGGCAGCACCAGCCCTCGTCCACTCTTCTTTCTCAATCTCCTCAGATCTGTCCACTTCTCTCTGGACCAGCTGCCACTGCCTGACCCACATCACCGCCCTGCTGAAGGTCTTGTCCCCAACAACCCAGTCTTGTGGTAGCAGCAGTCAGACTCGGCTTTTAAACCCAAATCTGAGCTTCTCCCTTCCCTACTTAAAACCTTTCTGTGGCTCCCCACTGCCAGAATAAAGTCCAAACTGCCTCGCCTGGCCCCCAGGGCCCTTCCTCATCTGATGCCTACTTCTGAGGCTACATGGACTCTGGAACACACTGCCTGCGGCTGCCTCTTCCTAGCCATGAAAGCTTGGTTTCATGACTAGATCTTCCTCTGCCTTGGTTTGCTAAACTGTTGAATGGAGATATTAGGGTGAACCACATGAAATTACTGTTTTTGGAAATCAAATATGGTCCATGTTCAAGCCAATGCTAACAGCGTCCACTGCACAGGCTGCCGGAGTAATAAAATGAGTATCAGTAAATGCAGAAGCTGAGGACAGTAAGCTGCCACTGTCGCCTTCATCATCCTCATCACCTTCTGGTCCTCCTCAACTCACACACACGGCCCTCCTCTTGCTTTCTACACACACTCCCTCCGCTCCATTCCCCTCGTTTGCATTGTGACTCCACCAAGTAAGTTTCTGGTCCCCTGGAATCTGATCAAGTCTCTTCTCTGGCGTCTCAAGGTTCTCTACGTTGATCTGACTTCCCTGGCGAGCCCCAGCCCTCCTCCTGTCCACTGGAGGAAGGCAGTCCTCCTAACACAGGGTCAGAGGAAGTCTAGTGGCTGTGGCTAGTCTCCCCCCTCCCTTGCCACCCCAAGCTTCTCCGGGGCCCTACCCCCAATCCTGCCCGCTCTGTTCTCACCTGACCGGGCCTCCCCAGCCTCCCTAGGCCCCGCCCAGTCTCCCAGACCAACCCGGGTCTCCGCCCACCAAGGCCCCGCCCCCTCCCCAGCCTACCCGGGCCGCCCACCTGTGACAGTGCTGGTGGCAGGCCGCGCATGCAGCGCCACATCTGGCTGCGGCACGGCCTGCGGGTGCAACCCGGGCACCTGCTGCAGCTTGGGCAGCGACATGACAGCTTGGCTGCTTTCGGCTGGCGCAGGTGGCACTAACAGCGGCTGCTGCGACGAGGCCGACGTGGGCGGCAGGTGAGGTGGCCGAATCTTCTCTGCCATCAGCTGCTCCTTGATTTTATTAATCAGGACCAGGTTGTCCAGCTAGGGTGGAAAAGGAGACCAGCTGAGGGGGCTTGGGCTGCGCCCTGCCCCTTTCCTGGCCCGCCCCCGTCCACCTATTAGCCGTGAGTCCCTCGGTCCCGCAGGCACAGCCCAAACCGGGCAAAGTGAAGCAGCTCCATTGCAGGGTGCAACCAGAGGCGACGTCGGTCTTACCTGGCTGGGCATGGTGGGAGGAGGGGGCCAGAAGTAGGGATTGTTAAATCGAGGCTCAGCCATCCTGTGGGGAGAGAGCGACAGTCACAGGAAA
>PVHX01007081.1:13575-94568 GCA_004024805.1 Geosciurus inauris
GTGCTCCCAGGACACCCCCCCCCCCAACTCCAACCAATCTCCATTCCCCAGGAGGTTCCTAAGCTGCAGAACCAACCCCATGGATTCCACACAAAAGCACCCTGCCCCATCTAGAGATAAACTGGGGTGTCTGGGAGCAACTTTGTAAATGGCCACAAAGCAGAAGCAACTGTCCATCCTCAATCCCTTCCCTCAAACCCTCCTTGAATAAAGGCATTCTCTTCAGAATACAGGGGACAAACTGAGGTCACCAGATACAGCTTTTTTGAAGGGCAATTTGGCAGGATGACTTAGAGACCCAAATGATTACTGCCCTTTGACTCAAGAAATAGCACTTCTGGAAAGCTACCTAGAAAGAGGCATTGGTAGACGCTTGCAACATTTGACCTACAAGGATGTGTATCAGAATGCTGTGCCTAAGGAGGGGTTGGAGGCCTGAGGCTAGGGTAGTCTGGGGCTCTTTAGTCAAAGTGTGTGACAGTCTGATTGCTGGCCCTCACCTCTGGCAAGTTCCATAGCAGGCCTATGTGGTTAGAAGGCCTTTTCAACCAGGGCAGAATGAAGGATGGACCTTCAGGGCTATCTCAGTCTTCTAGAGGGTCTGAGTCTTCTGTGACCCTAGAGTAAGTCAAGAAGTGACTTACAGAGACCCCACAGTACAGACGTACCTGTTAAGACTTGCTCCCTATCAAGTTTCTCTTAATTTTCTCTTACAGAAATTACTTATCTACCTGGTGTTTTTGCTTAAATAAAATTGTTTGAGAGGAAAAGCCAAATTACAGAGCCTTCAACCTCGTTTCCTGGTCCCACAAGCTTGAGAAGTCCCTGCTGGAATTGTAGGCATAGAGTTCAGGATAAAACCCTCAATAAGGACATTATCTAATCTGAACATTTTTTTTTTCATATTTTATTTATTTGTTCTATTTAGGCCTACATGATAACAGAGTGCAATTTGATTCACTGTACATAGATAGAGGATAACATATCAATTCTCTAGTTGTAAGTTGTATAGAGTCACAACATACATGCAGTCATGCATAAAGTTAGGACTATGATGACCATCATATTCCACCACCTTTACTGTCTGAACATTTTTTTTTAATATTTTTTTTTAGTTGTTGATGGATCTTTATTTTATTCATTTATTATTTATATGTGGTGCTGAGGATTGAACCCAGTGCCTCACGTATGCTCGGCAAGCGCTCTACCACTGAGCCACAACCCCAGCCCCTGAACATTTTTTTAAAGGTGTGGATGGACACACAACATCTTTGTCTACTTTGTCTACATTATTTTTTATGTGGTGCTGAGGATCAAACCCAGTGCCTCACACGCTAGGCAAGCACTCTGCCACTGAGCTACAGCCCCAGTCCCTAATCTGAACATTTTAAGAAAGAACTTTCATATTAATTATCTCTTATGATCTTTACTTGAAAAGCAGCACTAGAGGTATTATGCTTTTTTCCCCCTGCAGTACTGGGGATTGAACCCAGAGTCTTGTAACATGCCAGGCAAGCACTCTACCACTGAGCTATATCCCCAGGTTTTGTTTTTGAATTTATTTTTTTAAATTTTGAGACAGGGTCTTGCTAAGTCACTGAAGCTGGCCTTGAACTTGTGATCCTCTTGCCTCAGCCTCCCGGGTCAGTGGGATTATAGACACATGCCATGACACCTGATTTATTCCCATTTTATAGTTAAGAAGCTTGAAGCTTGGAGAAAGGGGAAGAGACCTGTCCACAACCACAGGGCTAGGGTGCTAAGGTCAAAACCAGAAATCAGATTTGCTCAAGCTGGTTCCTCTGGGGAATTTGTTTTGCAAACTCTAGTCCTTGGTAGAGCAAATACTCCCACGTAAATAGCTCAATACTTGCATGCAAAAGTTCTCGCCCCTCACTTCCAGCCTGGGGCCAGTTTGATCTAAGCCTGGCCAGCCTGGGAGTTAGAGGCAGCTCCTGCCCTCTATCAGCCTCCTGCCCCTGCCACTCACAGGATGCCCTTCCTTCTACCCATCCAAACCCTACCCATTCCTTACAGCCCAACACAAGAAATACTTCCTGCCTGGAGTTCTCCCTGATAGCTCCAAACCCCTGGGGCTTCTCCTTTCCCAGAAAAATCTCAAGACAATAACAGAGAAGAGGATTCAGGTCCCCAAGTGCCTACCTTGTGCCAGGCACACTGACAGATACCCATCATCCCAATTTTGCAACTGAGGAGACAGGAATTCAGGGAGAAGTGACTTTCTCAAGGTCACACAGTAAGTAAGCAGATAAAGCTGAGACTCCACTCTAGTCTGCCTGATTCAATGTCTAGTGCCTCTGTCCATTAGCTGTTTAGGCAAAGGACAAAGCATCCTGACCAGGCTTGTAGATGTTCCCTGCATGGCTGTGACCTCATGGGTGGGCAAAGGTAGGGCTAAGGGAGACAGTGGATGGGGGGCCAGGGGAGCCTGGAAACTGGATACGCCTGTTAGATTTGCCTGGGTATCTCCACCCTTCAGGCCCAGAGATTATCAATAATGTGAGTTGCGTGGCAGAATGAATAAATGAAGGAATATTAATCAGAATCATTTAAAAAATGATTCCACACAATTCTCTAGCTGTGCACAATTTGCCAAGCTCTTCTGTACCCACCGTCATTATCTTTAGAACCCCAGGAGGGTGGCAAGCAGGGAAGGATTTTTGCCCCCTTTCCACAGAGTAACAAACAAGGGAATCAGGAGGGAGGCCGCTTGCTGCGGGCCACACAGAGGGCAGCACTGCTGCGATGTGGGGGGTCGGCTCTCTGAGCCTCAATTTTGCTCCTCTGCAAAATGGGGTGAGAGAGGCTGCCCTACCTCATTCCTGCCCTGGCCCAGGACTCTACCCCCTGCACCAGGCTGCTCCTCAGACAGTTCTGCGAGAGCCATCTACCCCTCCTCCCGTCAGTTCAGTGGCAGTGTTAGGGAGCTTGCCTGGACGTCCAGAGCTGTTCCTCATCAGCTTGTGGTCCATCAGGGACCACTGCTTACCCTACTTGGGAAGCCAGGCCCACAGAGGGAAGGGGGTGCCCTGGGTTACTCTGTCTGATCTGTGCAGCCCCTACCTGATTTGTCTGCATCCCTCTCTGGCTGGGCCTAGGTACTCTAATGACTTAGTTGAAGACCATGGCTCTGCTGTCCACCTCCTATGTGCCAGATGCAAGGAGGGCAGGGACAGAGCATTTCCTGAACCACTGCTAGGTGCACTGTGAGTGCCCAACAAGCCTTTGAGGTACCTATGCCACCCTGGGACCTGGCAAGAGGAGAGGAAGGGGGATGGTGGCTAGGGCCAGGCTAAGCTACTGGGGCCTTGTCTTGTGGGGAGTGTGAAGCAGGAGACAGGCAT
The DNA here is from genome assembly GCA_004024805.1 of Geosciurus inauris. Lineage (NCBI taxonomy): Eukaryota > Metazoa > Chordata > Mammalia > Rodentia > Sciuridae > Geosciurus > Geosciurus inauris. The sequence goes on from PVHX01007081.1 coordinate 16,941, forward strand.
GGCCAGCTGTGTGCTCAGGGCAGATGGATGAGGCAAAGGGCATTCCTAGCAGAGGCAGCAGCTCGAGCAGGGCACGGTGGTGGCGGCACACAGCAGGCTTGGGCAGTGGGTACTAAAGAGCGGGAGAGTATGGAGGTGGGAGGGATGCAGGCCAGCCAGCAGGGCCTCAAAGGCCACACTGAGTGCAAGGATGAGCCAGATGTCAGCGGTGAGGAGGCTTCAGGGAGCATCCTGGAAAGAGGGCACTTCCAGGGTCAGGGACAGCTCGGGTACCTGGCAGGGATCGGGGTGGGCAGGCTGAGCAGCCAGGTGGCTGGATGGACATGAGCAGGCAGCAGCCATGCCTGGATGGACAGAGGCCACACACTGGCACTTGGGCAGGACAGGCAAATTGGGAGGGGTTTGAAGCACCAGACACAGCAGAGACTGTCCTGTGAGCCCAGCCTCAGCCCAGACATGCCCGTTGTCATTTTGTTTCTCTTTTTCTAAAAGATGAAAAGTTGGACGGATGATGAATGGCCTGCCTCGGGGAGTTCCTCCTGAAAACAGTGTCCTGATGGCAGCCGACCCTCCAGCCAATGTGCAGCCACCCATACCAGACACTGGGCAAAATCACACTGCTGGGGAACCTGAGTGGAGCCCTCCCTGCCTAAGCTAAGTGGAAGAGCACACAGGTGACCCACAGCTTTGGCAAGAAAGAGCTGCTGCCACCACCATAAGCTCTACCAGTCACAGGTGATGGGCCACCTTGCAGTGCTTTCCTCCACTGGCCTCACTCAGCAGGCCTGCAGTGGACTTGGCCTTCCCCTGAGGCATGCTCCTCTTCTAGTTACCCTACTTCCAGCAGGACATCACCATCTGCCCAGATGCTCCTGCCACAGATGCTCAGTGACTATAGCACTTGCCCTCCGTCCCCACCCACCTCAGACCCACCACCAGGAGTGGTCAGGAGTCCTCAGGAGTCCATTGGCAGGATCTCTTTCAAACCCCATTTCTGTCCACCGGTCCCAGTCGCTAGCACCTGGCTGGGACCAGGGAACAGCCTGCTTTATTTGGAGCCCAGCATGCCCGGATTCAAATCTTGGCTCCAACTCACCAGCTGTGTGATCTGAGGCAAGTCACTTGCCCCTGCCCCCCAAGTGAGGGATTAGCAGCCCAGAGCCTGGGGTGACCCATCCTGGAGAGCAGAGGGAAGACTTCCTAGGGGAGGTGAGGCCTGCTTTGGGTCTTATAGGATGAGCGGGAGTTAGCAAGGCAAAGACAACGTGGGGACATTCTGGCAGAAGCAACAGCTCGACAGAGGCCTGCGGCGAGGGTGCTCGGGGAGTGCAAGGGACTGGGTGCTCACTGGGAGATGGGCGGGGCCAGGGCCAGGCCCAGGATGCCTGGAGTCTGGACTCCAAGCAGTGGGTAATGGGACAGAAAGACCCCTCTGACTGCTGCGTGCAGAAGGGACAGGAGAGGCCAGGAGTCTGGCAGCCAGAGAGTCCGTTAGGAGGCCCTGGAGAAGGAAGCTGAGAGGCAGGGGCAGCACCTGGGCCGAAGAGGCCTGTCTACTGGGTTAGAGCTGGAGGCCCAGGAAGCATGCAGGCTGCTCCTACAGTGTGGCCCAAGAGGGCTCTAGACAAACATGGTCACGGCAACATGCAGACAGACAGCACCAGACCAGACACAGAGGACAGACAGACCTGTGGTTATAAGCATGGACCAACGGGGACATAGCAACTGCCATGAGCAGGGAGCCACAGCCACCAGGACACAGGAGGCTGCTACAGGAGGGTGACACACCCTCCCAGGGCAGACCCTGAGGGCAGACCCTGAGGGTGGCTGTGAGGGGTGCTCAGGACACTGGGATGAACACAATGCCTTAATCCCCCAAAGAACAAACCCCTCAATGACAGATTGCAGCCTGGAATCAGGCTCCTTACCTAGAGTGTCCTTTCCCACTGGGTGAACTTCTACTCATCCTTCAAGACCCAGCTCAAGTGTTCCCTCTTCTACGGAGCTTTCCCTGAACCCCCAGTCAGTCACTTCCTCTGTGTTCCCAACAGCACCTTGTATATGGGAATAACAATAACAATAATAATAATAAAATGGCAGCTACTCATGATTTCAATACCTGTGTGCTGAGTTTGACTCAGGTCACTGAATCTTCCCAATGACTCTGAGATGTGCATTTAATAGAAAAAGAAACTGCAGCTCTGAGAAGTCAACCAACTTGCCCAAAGTCACACAGCTAATAAGTGGGGGAGTTAAGATTTCACCCAAATCTGGTGCAGCCCTACAGGGCCCACCCCATACAGATGCAGTTCTGTTTCCCCACCAGTCTACGAGCCTTTCACAGGCAGGGCTGGAGCTCACTGCGCTGTGCCAGAACTGGACCCCAAGTGATCACTTACAATGGGCTGGGAACTGTGGCAGAATATTGATAGCCATTACTTTCTGGTTCCAGTGAACCCATTGGAAAGATGAGGAAACTGAGGTTCAGAGAGATTCAGCAACTTGCCTGAGGTTCCTGAGCTGGGTCTGGATTTGAAAGCAGGTCTCTCTGATACCCTTTCCCAGGAGGGTGACTTCTGAGGTCAACCCAGCAAACTCCACAAAAGAGCTAGGAAGGGGGGACTGAGGAGGGAAACACCAGGTGCCTGGCCCTGCAGTGTGGGAAGGTTCAGACCTAGACAGCAGGAGAGAGGCGGGTGGCCCAGGCTGGGTTTGAGCAGCCTGGCCCACGGTGGAGCAGGGGGAGCTGTTGAGCAATGCGTGCTCCCCCCAGCCCCAAACATTAAAAAATGCAGCTTGCCCAGGGCTCCCAGGCCACATGGGAACTTGCTCCCAACAAAGCAAACGGGAGAGAGCAAGACCCAAAAGTGTCCGAACACTATGATTACAAGAAGGCAAAAATAAAAACCTGCGTCAGAAAAAGCAAGCTGCAGGGAACCACGCCCAGAGGGAGGTGGGGCGCGCAGGCGGAGGCGGCCCGGCTGCTTTTGGTTTTTGTCTTTGTTTCTCTGGTTTCCAAATTCTCAGTAATGTCATTTGTTACTTTTATAATGAAAACAATAAATTTATTCCTTAAAAATATGAAGGGAAGTGGTTGGTAGCCCAAGGGGGACAGCAGATGCAGGGTCTGTAGGCAAGGAGCGGGAGCAGGGGAAGGTCAGGGTCACCAGGCCCCACACAGCCCCCACCCTCTAAGCATGGAGGACCCGCACAGGAAGTGGGTGCCCCGAAGGGCTGCCTGGAAGAAGTGGCATGCTTTCAGCACTGTGAACCTGCTTAGGATTCTACAGGTTGGAGGAAACAAGGAACTCGGCCTCTTCCCCTGTTAAGGTCCAGGACCTCCGGCTCTGGCCTCCGCTGTTGCTAAGAGACTACTTCTACCCTCATCGTCCATTCCATCTCCCACTGCAGTCGTGGACTGCCCTGCTGAACCTCCCATGGCTCCCTACTTCCCTCCAGACTAAGTCGGGATTCTTTAGACCTTACATACCCAGCTCCTGCTGACCTCTTCCACCTCACCGTCATTCCCTCTTATACATGGCCCAGACAGTCTCCTTGTCCCCTGGTACTCCATTTTTTCTTGTTTCTTTTACTCCAAGCAGGCTGTGTCCTCATGATATCCTCTGCCCTCCCCATTTCACTGGTTCACTCCAGCTCTGCCTGTGAGCCCCAGTTTACAGGCCACTTCCTCCTGGAAGCCCACAGGGACTGCTCCACCTCCACCCTGGGTGCTGCTCCCTTTGTACCCTGCATGTCCATCACCAGATCCTTCCGCAGTCCGTTTTCATGTGTTTTCCCATCTATTCCTGCTGCTGGACACACATGCATCAAGGGAGCATCATGGCGGACTCATTTACCTTTCAAGCCCCACGCGGTATCTGGTAAGGGTCTGAATGCATGCATGCTTGGGTGGAGGAAGCTGGAAGGTCACGGCCTGGATGGAAGAACGCCCTTCTACCTCCTCTGAGTCCCTGCTACCCATTATGCTATCCCCTGCATCACACTGTTCTGTTTCCTGTATGGAAGTATCTCTTCCTAATTGATCTGAGGCAGGGCTACATGTGCTCTGTAAAGCCCAGCAGACCTGAAAAAGAGGTTAACAACTCATAAACACAGCAAATGCTTCTGCTTCCCTGGCAGTGAAAATTAAATGAGCTTCACCTGTCACGAGAGCAAAAGGAAACAAGAAAATGATAACAGCCAATACCGGCAAGGGTATGGTGAAATTGGCACTTCCATGTATTATGGGTATGAGTGTAAATTGGAATAATCATTTCTGAAAACAATCCAGCCATCATGTGTCAAGAGCTCTAAAAATGTTCAGACTTCTTGGCCATCCATCTTCAGAAAAGAACCCAAAGAAAGACAAAGTTATATATGCACAAAGCTGTTTGCTTTGGTGGCTTTTCACAGCAGCAAAAATCCACAACAGCCACACTTTGAAGCAATAGGGAGATGGGTCTGTTAATCGTGTTGCTCAGCATTAGAGTCTAGAGTCATTAGCAAGAGCCAGTGCTACTGGCATCGTCATGACCCATTCAATATTCACATAAACCTCTCAGGAACTGAGGCACAAAAAGATTAAGTAACTCGCCCAGAGTCCAGCAGTGGATGCAGGACTTGAATCCAGACCACTGGGTTCTGAGCCCAGGTTTTCCACCCCTGACACTGGATCCATTAACAGGAAGAATTAGAAAACACTGCAGTTGTTTAGAAAATATGAAGAATATTCAGGGGGAAGAGTAAAACTTTTTATATGTAAAAATAAAGCAATGACATCTTTATAAAAACTGAAAGAATTGGTTAGAAAACACCTAAATGCTAATGTGGTAGTGTTTGGAGCCTGGAGTGGGGCAGAGATGGGGATAGGAATTGATTTATTTCCTTTCTCCATATTACAATTTTTCTACAGGGTGGCTATGTGACTTTTTTTTTGCAGGGGGGCAGTATTGGGGACTGAACACAGGGGTGCTCTACCACTAAGCTATATCCCTAGACCTTTTCATTTTTTTTTTTATTTTAAGATAATCTTGCTAATTTGCTGAGGCTAGCCTCAAACTTGGATCCTCTTGCTTCAGCCTCCTGAGTTGCTGGGATTATAGGAATGTGCCATTATGCCCAGTACTATGTGACTTTCTTAAAAAATATTTTAAATATAATTAAAGCTTCAGGAAGCTTTGGCAAAACAAACACTCCAGTCCCCTGTTCATAGCCCCAGAAAGGACTCCAGAATCAAGTCCTGCAAATTGACCCAGGAGATTGGGGTTCAGAGAGGGACAGGAACTTGCTTCAAGTCCCATGGTAAGCCCAGGCCCCAATAGGAGTGCTGTCAGGAAGGGACTTCCATCCCATCCCATCCCATCCCATCCCATCCCATCTAGAGGCTCAAGTGAGGACAGGCCAAGGGACAGCTTAGCCTGCCCAGGTCACTCATTCTCCCACTGAAAATCCCTTTTGGGTTCCCACTGCTTTGGGGGTACAGTTCTAAAGCTGCAGCCAGACACTCCAGGTTTTTGTCAAGAAGGTCCTGCTGGCCACATTCTCCCAACAGGTAGCCCACTGCACCTGTCCCCTAGTTCCAGGCCACCTGCAGGTCCCCCAACAAGCTGCTCTTGTGCATCATGCCTTGGCACAGACTGTGCCACTGATCTGGGGAAAACCATCCTCCTAAAACCTTGTCACCAATTCTGAGTTCAGATGTCACCCACCCATGTGAATGGCCTGGTTGTCTGTCCAGGCCCCCACCAGCTGTGAGCTGAGGCGGGGCTCAGGTCTGGGTCACTATGCCTCCTCTGGGCCCTACAGCTTGGCTGGCTCTTCCTTCAGGTCTCAACTTAGAGGTCACTTTCTGACCTTCTCCCACAGGAACTGGGTGACCCTGTTTTATATTCCTGTGCCCCTTGCAATCTCTCTGGCCCAGGTGTCTCACACCCTAAATATCCCTATCTCCTCATAGGCGGCGATCCAAGGACAGGGCCACTGTTGCCGCCGAGAGTCAAGCACAGGCCTCAAGGAACATGGGAGTCCACACTGTATTCATGGAGCACCCAAGAGAATCGGTGAGAACAAGATCTTTCCATGAGTCCCTGAAGACTCTGACTGGAGAGGGCTTGGTCAAGAGTTTCAATGGACAGGTCTTGATGGGGCCAGGAGGGTGGCCTGGAAGGGCCAAGCAGGAGGCCATCTAGGAAGAAGTCAAGGTGTCTCATCTTCCCAGTTCCTGGAGACCCTCACAGCTCAAAGCCCATCTCCCATGGCCCCTCTGCCCTCTACCCACCTCTACTCCATGCAGCCCAGAGCCCCCGCTGCTGTACCCCATTCCACCCCCAAGATCCTGTCCAGGCCAGCCTCAGAAACTCACTCCTGGGAACGTCCTGAGAGGAGCAAGGCTCCCAGGGTCCTGGATCCAATTAGTCTGGGTCTCCACAGCCCCCGGGCCTGGGCAGGGCTGCTTTCGTGGTGGTGCAGAGCTGACTCTAGTGGGAAGTGGCTGCAGTCTGTGCTGCCTCTCCCCCATCCCTTCACCCCCTGGGGCCCACCTCCAGTCACCCACAGACACCCTGAGCAGAGGACCTTCTCTGGGAGCCTTGGTGCCCTCACTTAGGGACAAGGCCAACAAGGCCTTCTCAGGGCTGAGAGAATGCGCTGCACACTGTGAACATAGGCCACTCTACTTCCAGGCCCCTGGGGACCCCTGCTCCCATGCCCACAGGCTGAAGATGGTGATAGTTACTAAGCACTTCTTCCAGGCCGGGTGTGCTTAGATGCTTCCAGAGCATTTCTCACTGGGGCTCCTAATGACCTCGTAGGTAGATGCCGTGAATATCTCAAGATGCAACATGTACTCAGAGAGAGACCCAGAACACCCTCAGCAGCACAGTGACTTACTATAAAGCAAGCACCCAGGATGCCCAGGATGCCCAGGATGCCCAGGCTGCCCTGACCCACAGCCTTTCTCACCTCCTGTCCCAGCCTAAGGCTCCTCCCTCCCACCTTCTATATAATCTCTTCCTTCTTTGGGGTCAGAAATTAGGCTCAGAGTGGCACTAACCTGCCCAAAGCCATGTGCTGGTGAGGGGCAAGGGAGTGCAGCCCTCTAGGTCCACTTCCTCCGTTCCCTCTTCCAGGGGCCAAAGGGCCCTACTAAGTCATAGCCGGTGCCCCTGGACCCTCCAAGGGGCAATGTGGCAGCTGAGGGGTTAACAGTACAGATCCTGGAACCAGATAGCAGGGCTTGGCTCCTTGAGATTGCTACCAAGGACCCGAGTCTCGTTGTTCTCATCTGTTGACCGGGATGGCAGTGGTGTCCCCACTGGGTTACTGAGAGGACTACATGCCTTAATAGGTTTAAGCCTTAGAATGGAGCCTGGTGTGCACGAGGGACTCAGGAGGTGTGAGCGTTAACTGTCCTTGGAAGGTTCTCCAAGGCTTAAGGGAGCCTTTCCCAACACTAGAAAGACCAATCAGATTCCACTAACTGGGACCCCAGGGCTGCTCTGTTGACTACTGGAGGTCATCCAGCTCTGGGATCAATTCAAAACAAGATTACTAGATTATAGCTCTGGCCTGGCCCCCAGAATCCTTTTAGACAGGTCCCAGAGTTCCTGGGAAGGGAACCCCTGACAGGTAGTCATAAGCCCCTCCACCTGTTGTATCTCAGTCCTCCTCAAGGCCCTGCCTGGCAGGTAGCCTGTGGGACAGGTCAAGCAGGGCTTCCAGGCTGGCTGGGGGCCAGAGGACAGAGTGGGCCCCACACAGGGCCAGGTAACCAAGAGAGAGAGGGTTGGGGCAGGTACCATGTCACTTTTAATTCCCTCTACCCCCAGCATCTGCCACAGGGCCTGGGATACAGTAAATGCTCAATAAATACTGCTGCATGAATGGCAATGAGCTGCCTGCTCCTTCGAGCAGACCCAGGCAAGAACAGGGCATGGGCATAAGGGCAAGGTCCAGAACGCAGGACTCCATTCTCGCTGGTGTAAAGAAGCACGTGCACACAATGTGCCTAAGTGCAGAACACATGTGCACAGGCAGGCCTGGGCGAGGACAGCTCTGTGCAAATGCGCAGGCTGAGGACCACAGTGTGCAAGGAGGACGTGCGGCTGGGCAGGCCCCTGGTTGCATGCAGTTTCCTGGAAGGGTGTGCATAGTGTACATGCAGACGTGCAACCCTGCGGGTGGCGGGGTGTATGTACATGTCCCTGTATGGTGTGTGCACCAAGGTACTGTTTCTAAAACAACAGAGGAGCACCCCAAATTAACAAAGATGGGGCAGGGGATAAGGTCAGGGTGGTAGTGGAACAGCTGGTTGTGTGAATATGTAGGAATGTGTGTGTTTGATTGTGTTAGGGGGTGTGTCTACCCTAGCCAGGTGTCCTCCCCACAGAATCCTAGAAGCAGCTAGCTAGACTGTCCCCTCAGGAGGCTGAAGCCCTTGCCCAACATTCAGAAAAGGACCTAGATGGTAAGGAGGCCCCAAGGACATCATGGTGGCCATAGATGGGGCAGAGACAAGGTAGGACTTCTTAGGCCCCAGAGCCAAATCCCTCACCTGTCACACTTTATCCACCAAATACACCATCCAGCCACCTTCCCAAATCCTACCTAGTCTCTCAAACCTAGCTCTGACCCTGAGTTCCAGAACCATCTCCACCATCCTAGCCCTCAACCCAGGAATGTCATCCCCAAGGCAGAAGCGAGGAAACTAGTGCCCGAAGGGGAGCAGCTGCCCCACTGAGGACCTTCTCTTGCCCTTGAACTTCCAGGCAGAGGCTGCAACAGCCCGTAGGCACCTGGAGAGCAAAAGGCCCACCAGGCAAAGCCTCAGGAGGCACACGTGGCTCTGGACAAGGCCCGTTCCTCTTCCTAGCTAAGAGTCCCCAGTGGTAAAATGAGGTTTGACTGGATCATCTGTGAGCTCCACCTTCCCAACAGTGCTAGACTTGAGATTGCCAATGATTCCCCAAGAGTGTATCATCAGGTACAAACTTTACTGGAAAGGTAAATATGCCTCCTTTCCTCAACTACACCAAGCCTGTCTGAATACTCAGGGCAAGTGCCAGCCCGGTGCTCCAGCGAAAGCAGCTCAGGAAATATTAGGCACTAGTGCAGTCTGTGTGTACCCATTCATTCATTCATTCATTCAGTCCTCCACCCGTTTGACAAGGCTACCTGACCCACAGAGCTCACAACCCAGAGAGGAAGAGGCCACAGAAGCCATGAAACCACAAGGTCAAAAGCACTGGGAAACCGTCACTCTAACATCACCTTGCAGGTGTCAGTCATTGGACAGGGGCAGCACTTTACACTTCATAAAAAAGAAAATCTTCCTAGCAAACAAGAACTGACTGACCACAGGCAGCTGTGGGCCTGGTGAGGAGGGAGCTCACTGGAAGGGGGTTTCTAGCAGAGATCAGAGGCCCTTTTGTCAAGATGTGAGAAGGGGATTCCTGCTCTATACAGGGGTCAGGTGAGGTTGGGCTTCCTCTGGACAGCTAGGGGACTCTATGGAGTCTCACAGTGCTGGGTTCCAGCCCAGCACTCATGACAGCTGGTTACCTAATCTCTCTGTACCTCAGTTTCCTCATCTGCAAAATGGGGGTAATATCCATGAGGATTAAATAAGTTCATATTTATAAAGTCTTGTAGAACACGGTGTGGCACAAAGTGAGCCCTCTCTGTCACTAAATAAATAAGGTGGTGAGAGTTTACTTTGTAAGATTCTAAATCCAAGATCAGATCACACAAAAAATCCAAGTGTCAAAGGTTCTCAGCTGGAAACTGCTCAGAAGCTAAGGTTCTGAGATTGGAAGAGGCTAGGATTCTTAGATTCCACAATTTAATTGTCTCATTATTTCCTAACAACAACCTGGAGCCTCCCAGGGGAAGAAGACAGACCTCACTGTAATTTCATCTCCCAGGCCACTGGGGCTGCTGCCACACCTGGACTCCCCAGCCTTGTCCCACCTCAGCCACACCATGCTGGAAGCTTGAGTGTCTTTTAGTGGTGTTGACAGCAAGTGGGGGGGGGGGGGAGGTTTCAGATCTGAAAGCTGCAAAAGAAAATAAAAAGAGGTTCATGTGACAAAGAGTGACAGTGGGAAGCTATTTTAGAGCAACTGGTCAGGAAAGCCCCTTCGAAGAGGTGACATTCAGATGGTGCTAGTCATGCAAAAGGGAAAAGCATTCCTGGCAAGGGGATGTACAAAGGCCCCACCAGCAGGCTTTGTAAATTTGAGGCATAGAAAGAAGTCAGGGCAGCTAGTGGTGGTGAGACTGGGGAACGGGTGGAGGAGCCAAGGTTGAAAAGCAGGCAAGGCCTGGACCATGAAGTGCTTTGTAGGCCCAGAAAGGACTCAGTTATTTTTTTTCCCTTCTAAATATCCAGGAAATAGCAGAAGAGTTTCAAAAGGGAATGAGAAGGCAGAGCAGGGCTTTCAGGTTCTCCAGATCATCTGGCTTATTCTGAAACCATCACCCTGGTTCGCAGAGCAAAGGCAGGGTCTTGACCATCACTGACAATACTCATAATTCAGTGGGTCTACCTAAGCTCCTATGATGTGCCTGGCCAGCGATGGGAGACACTGCAGACACTGTTTAACTATCACTGCCATCAACCCAGGAGAAACTCACAGACAGTACCGTGTTAGAGATGAGGAAACCAAGGGTCGGTGAAGGAAGGAAACAATGTGCTCAAAGCCCCACAGCCACGTGACACAAATGGTTCTTAATCCAGAACCCCGTTGCCCCACTGTGACCATCTACAGAACTCCTCTGGTGTTTTCAAGCCTCCTGCTCTCCCAGACACCTTCCCTGGGGACTCGGGTAGGCACCCCGAGAATGCTGCCCTGGCTAGTGCTTCATGCACCTGCGGCCTCACCTCTTCTTCCCGTTGGCTTTAGAGCCCTGGAGGACCAACCTTGTATCTCACACCTGTCCAGCTGGGCGGGGTGAGCCAGGAATTGGATGGATGGACAGAGGGTTACATGGAAGGACCACTGAAATGACTAATGAATAAACAATGAAAAAGTAAATGAATGCTCTAGCAACAGATGAATGGATGAACTAACCAACGGCAGAAAAATGAATGAATGGAGAGAGGGCAAGGAAGTCCCCACGCAGGGAAGGGTTGGGGCCAGGCTAGCTTTGCACCCAGTCCATCCCTCGCCCACACGCCATTTCCTCTTCCCACCTGGATCCAGCTTGCTTCTATTCACCAAAACTACAGGTGGCCTACTCTTAAAACACCTGGGCCAAACACAGGTCACCATCAAGTGCTGGCCGTGATTCCCCAGCACAGCCCCAGTCCCACCAGCAGCTTCACAGCTCCTCTGGGCCCAGGTGAGCTGGCGGTGGGAAGAGTGGTTCACTGTCCCTCTGAGTGTCTCACAGAGGAAAGGAGACAGGAGGGTAAGGCAGGCTGTAGTCCTAGCTGGGATAAGAATCACTGAGTGACTTTTAGCCAGTGGCTTTCCTTCTGGGAGCCCAAAAGACCTCCCCAGGGCCTTTCCATCTCTGACATGCCTTAGAATGCAGAGGAGGGGGGAGTTGGTTTCTGGATTTTTACATAGTCACTGGGGTCAGCAGAAGTTTAAAGACCAAACTAGAAGTTGGGGAAGAATCCTGTCAAAGCACCAAAGTCTGCCTAGGAAGGCCCAAACAAGGAGTCTGCCGGCCCAAGTCAAAGACCCCACTGCCACTGTCCTGTCCAACCTCTCCAAGTCTCAGTTTCCTAAATTCTAGTGTGCAGTGAATGACCCCACCTGAACATCCCATCCCAACTGAGTTTCCAGGAGGTGGCAACAACTGTGTGCCACACTGTAAAGTTTGATTCTCAAGGAAAGATTATGACAGCAGGGGTCAGCGGGAGGTTATTCTGCCCCACTCCAGTCCAGTTCTATCAGAAACGAACCTTCTAGGCACCAGACCCCTCAGTGGAGAACGGTAAAGACGGCCCAGCAGTGGGAACCTGGACATCTGAGTTCTGGGCTCAGCTCTCCTACCTGGCTGTGTGACTTTGGGCAAGTCACTTTCCCTCTCTGGACCTCAATTTCTCCATCTAAAAAATGCCTGGCTTGGTACCCTCTGACCCAGGCATGCCTAGCTCTGCAGCTTTCAACCAGATTCTTCCTTTAGGGAACTCACATGGCCCAGGAGATCCAGAATACAGACCAAGGGTGAGACATAAAGGTCTCTCCTCCGGGAAATTGAGGTTGAAGGCAGGACTAGACAGGCTCAGAGCAGAGTACATGGTCCTCCCAGGACAGACTTTCCCAATGGGGAAAAGGTCAGGCCCAACCCTGCATGGCCCCTTGGACAGCACCAACCACCCCAGATTCTGTGGGCCTGGTCTTCAAGCCCCCTCTGCAACCGGCAGAGCAGGCAAGTCCTGACCTGTCCAGCTAGATACTTCAGGAACTAACCGAAGTCTAAACTGCCTCCAACTCAGGAGTCTCCAGGGTGTCCCACATAAGTGGCAGAAAGGGGTAAGTGTAAACACAGGAGAGAGGTCCACACCACAGGGGACTAGCAAACCAGGCAGAGTTCATCAGGGAGAGGATCCACTGGGGCTGCAGGCCTGCACCCACCCAAAAGCCCACCACCAAGGAAGGGCATTTCCAGATGCCACCTCTCTGGGCCCGGAGGACCACCAAGTAGGGGAAGGGGCTCTCCCACTGCAATAAGCCAAGCACACTTGCCCCAAGTAGGGGTGGGAGGGAACACACCGCCCAGGGCACCATTCCCGCCTACCAAGGGGCCCTGGCCACCCATGAAGGAGAAAGGCCCACCCCCACACAGCTCCTGAAGGTTCTACACTGAGGGCAGGATGGTGAGAGAGGATTACTGCCTCATGCCAGGGGGCTTGGCTAGAAACCTTGAGCCCACTCTGGGCCCCTAGTGCCAGACCTCTCCCTCAAATCTGAGGACACAGTCCTTTACAATGCCATTTTTATAGAGTGTCTTCCAACAGACATTCCCAGGCTGTCCCAAAACTCCTCTCCCCAACCCTCCACATCCCCCCCCCCCCCCGCGCAGCTCGAAGGAAACCGGCAGTTAACTTTTCTCAAAAACCCTGCAAAGGCGGCTAGCTGGGGGGGAAATGGGCCCGAGATCCTTTCTCGGCATCTCCCCTCCACAAAAAGAAGAAAAAAGAAAAAAAGAAAAAAAAAACCTTAAAAAAAGAAAAGAAAACTTTCAGAGTTAACTTTAAAATTCCCAGCCCTCCCCGCCGAAATCGCCCGGCAGCTTCCCTAATTTTTTTTTCTTTAAAGTGCAATTGCATTGTGTCTCACCTCCCCGAAAGGCTCGCGGCTCTCGCCAAAGAAAAGGAAAAAAGCCAACCCTTCGGGTGCCCCCTCTGCTTCCAGCCGCCTCTCCCACATTCTCAGACAGTTTTATTAAAATTTTCAGACAAAAGAAAAACAAAAATGGCAGCCTGGCTTATTTTTAAAACAGGACAGGGACGCCATATTCTGCAGATCTGCAAAAAAAGGGAGAAATCCGGCACTGGCCGCTCCACCCGGCCGGCTGCAAAGTGCGCGAACCGCGCCGTTTGCAATCCGTTTATTTGCATTAAGCCCCATGAATCATTGTTTACCGGAGAATTGCAGCAGGTTTGAATAGCCCGGCTTAAGAAAACACACACACACACACACATTCACGCACGCACACACACACACACGCACACACACTCGGAGACCAGCCCCAGACACGCCGCCGGAGACACTTCCTACCCCGAGCGCCGCCGCCGCCGCTGTCGCCCGGGACCGGGCCCGAGGCGCAGGCGGCCCCGGGCCCTCCGAGCGCCCCGGCCCGCGCTGACAGCGCCCTCGCCCCGGCCCGGCCCCCGCCCGCAACTCGGCGCAACTTTCCCGCTGGCGGCCGCCCGCCGCCGCCGGGCCCGCTCCCCGCGCACCCCGGGCCCGCACGGACCTGGCTGTGCTGGCGGCGCCTCCGGGACGCGGCCGCAGCCCCGCGCCCGGCGGCCCGAGCAGGGCCGGGCTGGGGCTCCGGCTCCGGCTCCGGGCTCGGGCTCCGGCTCGGTGCGGAGCCGCGCGCAAACCTTCCGGGTCGCCTGCTGTTCACTTCTGGGTTCTGCAAGCGCCGAGGCGGCGGCGGCGGCGGCGGCGGGAGGCTGGGTCTGCAGCGCCGCGCGGCCCCCCGTGCGCTCGGCGAGCCCCCGCGCCAGGCGCCCGGCTCCGGGGGGGGCCGCGTCGGGCCCCCGCCTCTCCGGCTGCGCAGCCCGTCCGGCCCGGGGCTCCGGCGAGTGGGCAGCGCCCGGCGCTGGCGACGGCGAGGGGAGGGGGCCGGGCGGGGGCGGGCCGCGCGCTGGGGGCCCCGCTCGGGCCCCGGGGCCTCGTCTCGCGCTCGCCGCCGCCGCCTCCTAGCAAAGTTGCGCGGCGCCCCCCACCCGCGCCGCGCCGGAGGCAGAGCCACAAAGGAACTCCTCGCCCCCCTCCGCCCGCCCGAGCCGCGCGGGGAGGGCACCGGCGCCCGGCCCTAGGACAGCCCCTTCCCCAGCACGGGGGCTCCCGGGGCCCCGGCGGCCGCGGCCATTGTCCCGCCCAGGCCCGGCCGCCGCCTCACCATCCCTCTCCCGGGTGATGGCGGGCAGGGGACCTGGACTTGGCGGGCCATGGCACTGACCCCGCCGAGCCCGCGCGGTGCCAGGATGCCCCTGGGGTCTTCCTCGAAGACGGCAGACTGGAGGGGACCCCCAGGGTGGACCCTCACACCTGGTAATGAACAACCGTGCTCAAAATCCAGGCTTGCTTTTTTTTTTTTTTTTTTTTTTTTAAAGACAAGGACATGGGGTGGGGGCCTTAAGTTTGCACAGGGAAGGCCACCCCTTCCTGGTCCTAGGCCTGAACCCCAACGGACGGGGCAGCCTGAGCCTGGCAGCGGGACTCCTCACAGTCTATCAGAGGTGGTACCGGCTGTCCCCCAGCTCCGGACCTCAGAGCCATCTGTGTGACTCCTCCTCCCGCCTCACCCTCCCCAGCCAATCAGTCACCAAGTCCTTCTGATTTGGCTTCCCAGGCTGTGGCAGCTTCCAAACTTCACTTATACCTGAGGAGGCAGCCCGCTCAGGTCTCTTTTAACTGAGTAGATTTCTAGGCACACACTGCTACCCAGCCCTCTAGAATGAATCAAGGCTGGCCCTGCCCTCAGGAAGCACCTAGCTCCCCCGCCCTGGGAGGGGCACACAAACAATCATCTATCTTCCAAGAATCCTTTCCCAGTTCAGTAAACATTTATTGAGGACCTACTAAGTGCCAGATGATGTGCTGGTTGACTGGGAGCACAGCTATCAAGGAGTTGGACAAGATCTCTGTCCTCATGCAGTTTCCAGTCTAGCACAGGATGGCAACAGTGGGGGTAACTGAGGACAGGACCCATAGAGGCCCTTTGTTCTCAAGCCCCAATCCCCATGCACAGTGACTGGCACAGGGCAGAGGCACAATACCTACATGTGGCATGAATTAGTTGGAATCACAAGGCACAGTGTGAGAACACAGAGGAGGCCACTCTTTCCCAGAAAGCTGGAGGTGGTTTTTAGAAAGTAGTTCGGGAGTGAGCCTGGTGGGGGAGAAAGGAAGATCTTCCAGCTTCCAGAAATGGGAGTACAAGTACCAGCCCATTGTTGAGAAGTTCCATGAGTTAATGGATCAATCAATGGAGCAAAGAGACAAACCTCCTGTGCAGAAGAATTTCAGATAATTTGTGTAGATACTCCATACTCCTTAGCCATGATCTGCACATAGTGAGTGCCTTCCAAAAAGAACAGTGTGGAAAAGGAGTGAGGAAAGTACAGTGGAAAACCTTGACAACTACGACCTCAGCCAAGTGATCAAGGCCAACATCAACAGTCGTGAATCGTGTTGATTGTATGAGAGCTTGATATTACGGGATAAAAATGATATTTTCCCTCTTTGGTCTTCCTCCCAAGAACCATAACCTCAGACCTGCCAGGAGAAAAACATCAGACACCGAGAGTGGAATATCCAACAAAATACCTGACTACTCCTCAAAACTCTCCAGGTCATCAAAAACAAGGAGAGTCTGAGCATCTATAACAGCCCCAGGGAACCTGAAGAGGCCTGACAGGTAAATGTAATATGGTATTAGATGAGAAACAGGAACAGAAAAAAAAAAAAAGGCATTAAGCGACAACTCAGGAAGTCTAAATAAACTATGGGCTTTAGTTAACTATAATATATCAGTGAAAGTATCATCAATAATTATAACAAACAGTAACATAAAATTTTGCTCATAAGGAAAACATTGCTAATGTTGCTAATAGTGAAAATGAGTTCCCAGGAATTCTCTAGAATGCTTTCTCAATTTTTCTGTAAATTTAAAAGTATCCTAAAAAATAAAGTATCCTTAAAAAATAAAGTCTAAAAAAATAAAATAAAATTTTGGGGGGGGTACTAGGGATTGAACCCAGGGGCACTTAATTATGGAACCACATCCCAGCCTTTTTAATTTTTTTATTTAGAAACATGGTCTCTCTAAGTTGCTTTAGGGCCTCACGAAGTTGCTGAGGCTGGCTGTGAACTTGTGATTCTCCTGCCTCAGCCTCCAAGCTGCTGGGATTACAGGCATGCGCCACTGCACCCGGCAAGAAAAAATCTTTAATAAAAATGTACTAGCCTTAGCATCGTTAAGAGTATCCATGCAATAACGCTCATCATAGCACCTAAGATCCTGAGGGTCCTCAAAGTTATTATGTCATGGTTGTCAGCAGCAGCAGCAGCAGCACTTACAACAGCATGCATGGAGGCAGAGGAGTGCAGGACGGGAGAGAGGTGGGGAGACAGAATCCTAATGACCTTGACTGCTGAGCTAGGCTTTGGAAGGGACTTGTGCGGGGGCAGGTAACATGACCTGGCCTATCTCAGCCTCGCCGCCTCCTCTCTCACCACCTGGAAAGCTGTGATCCAGCCATCCCAAGGGAGCTACCTCTTGGATCTTGCCATCTCCCTTCTATGAGACCCTTCACATGCTGTTCCCTTTGCCTGGAACATCCTTCCTTGTCGTTTCCCCCCACCTTTCCTGGCCACCTTCAACTCATCCTTCAGGTCTTAGCTTAGACCTTCTCTTTAAAAGCCTTCCAAGACCTTCCAAGATGCTGTTAACATGGTCTGAATGGAGACAGTGTGGTGTGAGGTGCAGGAAGTCATGGGGACTCCCAGCTCTTTGCTACTGGCATCCACACGCCTCTCCTCCAAATCCAGCCATGCTTCACGCTTCTTGTCCCTGAACACACGGTGAACTTCCACATGCCAGTCTCTTCTCACACTCATCCCTCTGCCTGGCAATTCCAATCCTTTCCTCCCATCTCTTTCTCTGACAAACCTACTCATTGAGGCTCAACTCAAATATCACCTCCTCTGTGAAGCCATTCTAGATCCTCTGCATGGAAAGAGATGCTTTCCTTTCCCTTCCCTGATCCCTGTGGTCCTCTGGCACACAGATCATGGTGCATCAGAATAAATATTTGCTGAATGGACTGACAAATGATGGGACAGACAGCAAAGCCAACTCATTCTCTCCAATTCTGCAGATATTCCTCACTGTCCTCTAGGAAGCCATCTGTGGTTGCCCTCCCTCCCGTTGCTTTCCTTTTGTGGTCTAGCTCCTAACTGTATCCTCACTGTAGTGTATGTAAGTATTTGTATCTTGCATCAGAGTAAATTCTTTGAGGAAGGAACCATGTCTCACATTTTCTGTCCCGTCCCCCCCCCCCACTCATTCCACAGTATTAAAAGCATGTGAAGGCTCAGAGGCAAGGAGGGCTTGCCACATTGAAGGGACAGGAAGGACAGCGGACGTGAAGTGGAATGAGGGGGATTGTGAAATGACACTGAGGATGGAGGCCCCAGGTGGGCCCATGTAGTAAGGGTTTAGGATTTTAGTTTAAGAGAAGTAGGGAGTCATGGAGAGGTAGCAGTTAAATAAAGAAGTGACCCATGGCCCAAGTTCTTTCTAAAAGGCTTATGTGGCCACTGGGGTGGGAATAGACTAAAACCAGGAATAGTGGGGGAACCAGCTGGGAGACTTTCACAGTCTTCCATGTAAAAGATGGCAATGGCTTAGACCTTGGTAACCCTGGCAAGGGCAGAGAAAAGTGGACAAATGACAAATATGGGGCACTTTAAGGACTCAGTGCTCCCAGGACTTGATGATGGTAGATGTGGAGAGTAAGAAAGCAGGAGGTATCCAGGGGACTCCTGGGTTCTGCAGCCACCATCAAGCCCAGCACAAGCCTGCCTTCATTACCTTGAGCATGTTCGCAGTGGGACCTTGATGCCAAGAGAGTCCCATCTCCTCCTCCCTGTGCACCTACTGCCTCACCCCTCAAAGTGGGGTATAGCCCCCATCAGAAGTAAAAACAATCTCAAGCACCAACACAGGCCCCTTCTACTTGGACCCCCACAGCAGTCCTGAGAAGGAGGCTGGGGAAACTGAGGTTCATAGGTAGGAAGTGGCTGGCTAAACCTCCAGGGCAGGACTCTAGCCGAGGTCCTCCAACTCCTGGTCCAGAACTTCTTTCACTGCTGTGCCTGGGGCATGGTAGCTGCTATGTGATGTTAGGTGAGTGAGTGAGGATCTGACCTCTTTCTCCCTTTGCCTGTTTCACTTCAGGCCATTTGTTTCTTTTTCAAGGAGGCTGGAGAGTTGAGTTAACCCATTAGGTTTAAGATTCCAGCTAAGGGGCTGGGATTGTGGCTCAGCGGTAGAGCGCTTGCCTCGCATGCGTGAGGCCCTGGGTTTGATCCTCAGCACCACATACAAAGCAATAAAATAAAGACATTGTGTCCATCTATAACTAAAAAAATATTTAAAAAAAAAAAGATTCCAGCTAAACTGCTTTGAACCCAAGTTTTGCTCCTTAAAGGCTGGTATTTAGGCAAATTTTCTCAGACGGAAATTAAACATGATAACACCTACTTCACAGGATAGGTATTAAAAGAGAATGTGCAAGCCAGGTGCGGTGGCACACGCCTGTAATCCCAGCATTTAGGGAGGCTGAGATAGGAGAATCATGAGTTCAAAGCCAGCCTCAGCAATGGTGAGGCGCTAAGCAACTCAGTGAGACCCTGTCTCTACATAAAACACAAAATAGGGCTGGGGATGTGGCTTAGTGGTCGAGTACCCTTGAGTTCAATCCCCAGTACCAAAAAAAAAAAAAAAGAAGAGAGAGAGAATGTGCAGGTTAGGCTGCAGCAACGTGACCCTCTGTCCCTCAGGGGCCTGTTCCCACTTCATGGTGGATCCATTTGCTCCTCACCTGGCAAATCTTCCCTGAGAACACCAGCCAGACAGCAGCCTGACAGGAGCTTCTCCAGCTCTTCTCCTACACACCTCCCAAGTTATGATGTGCAGGGAAATGGTATTTCAACTCTGAATTGGCTGCTCTGCTTTCTTAGGGTATTGGCATAATTCATGTTGGTGCGAGATCAAGTCTCTCTGTCCTCTCCTTTCTACCTTTTTTTGGGGAAGTGGAACAGGAAAGGAAAAACTTCTACCCCTTTCTCTAGGGAGATGCTGAGTATTTGGACCTCTGTTAAGCAGAGATAGCCATGGAGCTTTGGATAACTCACAGTTGTCCACGAAGTGAGCAGGGATGGAGGTCTACATTGCTCTAATGATAGAATGTTGAGGATTATCGCCTCCAGGTCTCTGCATGGTTTGGCCCCTGCCAACCTTTTCATCCTCAACCAGAGTTGTTTTTCCCCTTGTCCTCTGTCTTCAGCCACATAAGCTTCCTGTGAGTTAGTAGAAAGCACATTGCCACAGGACCTTTGCATGGCAGTTCTCCTCCTCTTGGATGATGTCCTTTTTTTTTTTTTCGGTACTAGAGACTGAACTCAGGGGCACTCGACCACTGAGTCACATCCCCAGCCCTATTTTGTGTTTTATATAGAGACAGGATCTCACTGAGTCGCTTAGCACCACGCCCTTGCTGAGATTGGCTTTGAACTCACGATTCTCCTATCTCAGCCTTTCAAAGTGCTGGGATTACAGGCAAACGCCACCATGCCCAGCGGATGATGCCCTTTCTGCCTGACCATACCACAGTCTCACCTAAGGAACTCCTACTCATCTGCTCTGTCTGGTCCCTGGCCACATCTTTTTATCACCTTCAGAATGCTCCCACAGCTTTGTGGGCCTCTCCTCTTTTTGCATACTTATCCCAGCTATTATTCTGTATTCAGATTTCTAATACTTTAACTTGACAGCAATTTATAAATTCAGTACATATTTGTTCATTTGTGTAATAAGAAAAATGATGGGGATCAATGTTTCTAAGGTAAAGGGACTCAGAAAATGAACAAGATGAAATATGTGACTATTGTCTTGAAGTGTGGGGTGATCAGCAAAAGGGAAGAACCTGAGAAGAGAGGTGGCCAGGGCCAGGGACTGAAGGACTTGTAAGAATAGGGATATCTGCTCTTCTTCTCTCTGCCCCGAGCCTTGCCATTATGCAACCCCTGCTCTGTCTCCTTGAGCCTTCAGTAACATGAGCTGTACTCTGCATATTAGGTTGGCATCAGGTCACCTAGATTGGCACTTAGCAGAGAGGAAAGACAAATAGAGCAGAGAAGAGTGTGGGTTCATTGGGATCAGAAAATTAGAGCTGGAAGTGACCAGGTCTTTGCGAGTTACTGGAATTTGAAAAAGTCTTGGGGACATCATTGGATTTTCCCAAGATATGAGATAGGAAAGTCCAGTCAACTGTTATCTACATCTCAAAGGACTAAGAATCTGGGCTCTAAATGTGAAGAATGCTATGACTGATTAGCAATGTCTGTCACAGGCAGTGACAGTTCATAAGCCAGCCTCATTCAGCAGCTCCCAGGTCTGCAATTCGGCTTAGTGTTGTCTTAGCTAGATGTTAAAGACTGTGCCTTAGTCATCTTTCATATCTGTGCCTGGGGGTCATGGGATGAAAGAGCTGGCAGGTGGGCAGAGAAAGAACCAGCAGCAGGTGAGAGCCTCACCCAGGCAGGGCAGAGCATGTGACTCCAAGTTTTGAGACTGTTCAATCCCTGAGTGAGCTGGGGCAAACTAGGTTACACCTCTGGGTCTCAATTTCTTCACCTAAGAAACAGGCCAAGAGTATCAGGGGCAAGCTAAAACATGAACATGAGCTTTAAGGTCAGGCATAAGGGTCCAAATCGTGGTTCCTAGTAGATTTAACACCTGAGAGGGTCTCAGTGTGCTTTACAAGAGGGGATGGTAATCTTCATTTCACAGGCCGGTGTTCTAGGATTAGAAATTGTACACACCACCATTGGCCAAGCATTTGCTTTAGGCTAGACACCTAGCTGGGCTTCTCATGGGCAGGATCTGGCCCAGTGTAGGTGGGGTGCCCAGTGCAGTGCCCAGGGCATGGCCACGCTCAGCAAGTGGTAGTTAATTCCCTTGTCCTGTGGGATCCGAGGAGTTCTTGGGTACAGAAGGGCTGCATCAGCCACAGGTCACCTCTGGAAAGTGAGGCTGATGACAGTAACTATTTACAGCCCTTCCCAGCTGGGCTGATGTCCTCGCTGTGGATCTGCACCCAGCTTTCTTTTATGGCTGGCCTGGGGGCTGCCAGAGGAAAAGGGCAGATGTGCTATAATGAAAGGGCAGACAATTACTTTCCCTTATAATTACCATTTGCAGTAATTAAATAATAATAACCTTTTGTAGGCCCTGAGAACTCAAAGCAGCCCATTCATAACATCTGGTTCCCCTCTCTTCTGCCAGGAATGGGATGCCCACAGGGACAAGAGAGGGAAATTGAGGCAGAGAGGAATAAGGCCAGCCACCCTAAGTCTGATACAAATCAGAGTGCCAGAGTGAGGGAAAGGTCCTCAAAGAAATGATTCAGAGTGCCAGACAACTGGGCACCTGTGCCACCTCCATCATTCACATGTATGTGGCTTGGTTGGTTCACTCCTCTCTCTAGACCTCAGTTTCCCTATCTATAAAATAAGATGGAGCCAACACTTGACCTGCCATAAACCTATCATGCTAGGCTCTATTCTGTTCATATGTAATCATGGGCGATTGTTTTTGCACACTCTAGGTTGCAAGAGGTGAAAATCTGAGGTTAGCAAGCAAGCCCAGAAAGAGAGTTACTCACTCATGGAATCCAACAAGAACTGACAACGAGCTTGAACAATCAAGCTGTAAAACAAACAAACAAACAAACAAAAAAGACCCACACGAGTTCTCAATACTACAGTCTGAATCCAAATGTCCCCCTAAAGCCTATGTGTTAAAGGCTTGGTCCCCAGCCTGGCATTATGGAAACGCAGTGAAAACTTTAAAAGGTGGTAGCATTCAGTAGGAGATCTTCCAGTCATTGGGGATACTGGGGCTCCAGTCTTCCCCCCTCTCTCTTTTCATATTCCCATCATAAAGTGAGTGAGTTTCCGCTCTGCTACATGCTCATGTCATGATGTGCTGCCTCACCACAGGCCCAAAAACAATGGGGTCAACCGATCATGGACTGAAACCTCTAAAACTGTAAGCCAAATAAATCTTTTCAAGTTTATATATCTCAGCTATGCATTACAGTAATGGAAAGCTGATTTACACACTCAAAATCAGTCAAGCCAGAGACAAGAACACCTCTGCCTCTCTCAAATAGCAACTGTATTCTTCCTCCAGAGGATGAGAAAAATGGACACCAACAGTTCCCCCAACTTGCAGTTCAGAGATTCCGCTACCTAAGGGCATCTGTCCCTATTGTCCCAGCCTGAGTCAGGTGACCACCCTTGGACTAATCAACTGCAACTAGTAGACCAGCATCTATGATGTCCCAAGACCACCTGTAGGGATGAAGTTAAAGAAGGGGTCAGGCCTGAAGGAAGGGGGACCACTGAGTAAGAGTCATAATCATTATTCACCAGAATAAAGTTCCTGCATTTGGCCTGCACAACAGTGGAGGGAAGGTGACATTAAACCAAAGTGACAGCACAAATTGCCAGGAATGCAGACATGCTGGAGGCTCATCCAGGAGGAAGAGGAGAGCTGTGCCATCCAAGGCAGGCTTGTCTTAGACCCCAGCCCTGGGTTACCCATTCCTATCCGAGCATCCCCTTTTCAGGCTACCACAATGTAGAAAGAAACCATCCCCAGGTTTCCACATTGCCGGGTGACAAGCCTCATGAATGGATGTGGATACCCCATGGGACTCCAGGGGTCACATAATCTAAGCCAGGCCAAGCACAACCCTTCTCTAGTCTTTCCTTGGAAGCCACCAAAGTCATTGCCCCATAAGGAGCCACCTGAGCAAACAGAAAGCTATGTCAAAATGGACAACGTCCTCTGCCTGATTCCAGCCACCCCAGAGTTCAGCCTAACTGCAGGCTCTTCCCTTGGTTTGGCGACAGCGTGTCAGGCAAATTCCCCTCTGGGGCAGGTATATTAGTTTTCTGCAGCTGTCATAATGAATTGCCACAATCTTCGTGGCTTAAAATAACATGGATTTATTCTCTCACAGCTCTGGGGGTCAGAAGTCTAAATTCAAGGTGTCCACCTTCTTAAGGTTCTAGGGGAGAACCCTTCCTTGCCCTGTCCAGATGCTGGTCCATACCCTGACCATTACCTTGTCTTCATGTGGCTTTCTCCTCCTTCTTTCTCTTAAAGGGATACTTGCTATTGGATTTAAGACCCACCTGGGAATCCAGAATGATCTCAGCTCAAGGTCCTTAACTTCATTACTTCTGCAAAGATCCGTTTACCAAATAAGCTCACATTTACCAGTTCTGGGAGGTAGGACATGACCCTATCTTTTAATTTAACCCACTCTAGCAAGTCTGTGTCCCTTATAACCAAAATAAACCCAGTGGCTCAGGGGCAGTACCACTAAATCCAAGTTAACTTGTTTGTGTTTTTGGTTTTGTGGGGGTTTTGTTTTGTTTTGTTTTTAAGTGAGGTTTCCTTTTGAAATAATTGCAAATTTATAGAAAAAGTGCAAGAATAGCACAAGCAACCCTCAAAAAATCTTCTGCCAGATTCACAATGGTTGATATTTGCCCTGTCATTCTCTCTAGCTCTACCTAGATATATGTTTCTCTCTCTCTCTCTCTCTCTCTCTCTCTCTCTCTCTCTCTCTCTCACACACACACACACACACACACACACACGCATCACTCACATGAAAGCATCATGTCTCTTTTCCACAAAACATTTCAGAATATATTTCCTAAGAACAACAGTATTATCTTAAACAAAAAAGCAATCACGAAAAACAGGAAAACACTGCACAATACTGTTGTCTAATCCACAGTCCATGTTTGAATATTGTCAATTGTTTCAGTAATGTCCTCTATAACCTCTTTTTTCAGTCCAGAATCTAAACAAGGACAGCACATTGCATTTAATTGTAATATCTCTTTAGTCTCCTTTAATCTGAAACAATTCCTGAGCCTTTCTCTCTCTTCCTTGACCTTGACATTTTTGAAGATTTCATGAACCAGTTGTTTTGTTTCACCTTGGGTTGGTCTGATGTTTCCTTATGATTAGAATCAGATTATACAGTTTTGGTGGAAATACCACTGAGAGTTGTACACTTTTTAGTGGATCTCCCAGAACATGCAAAACTCAGAAGAGAACTTTTTGTTATTTTTATGAACACTCCCTCTCCCAGATGACACAATTATTTTCAGAAATAATCACAAAAATGATATGAATAATAATAACAACCATAAAAGAAACACAGATGTGCCAGTAACAATATGAGAAAATTAAATATTTTAAAATCTTACAAGACAAAAAAGGAAAAAATGGTGGGCTAATGATTTTTAATTACATTCATATAATTTAAAAAGATGGGTGAACGTGTAGACCTACACATTAGTCCATCCTAGACAGACAGAATCACTTTACAGTTACTATTTTTGTGACTTCTAAAAATTTCTCATGACTTCATCAAAATTCATCTTCCTATGTTCATGTTTAATAAAAGTGTAGCCAGATTTATAAATCTATCTTCATGCAGTTGATAAAAATACTTTTTTATTAATTTTAATTTAGAAAAATTTCTTTCACATGAATCAACAGATATACAAATAGTTACAAAAAGTCTTAAACATAGGAGTGAGTTTGTAAGGTACTCACAAAAATCCTCTTTCATATTATTATTACTTTTTTTTTTTTTTTTGGTACTGAGGATTAAACCCAGGGTGCTATACCACTGAGCCACATCCCCAGTCCTTTGTATTTTTTATTTTGAGATAGTGTCTCGCTAAGTTGCTGAGATTGGCCTCCAACTTGCCATCCTACTGCCTCAGCCTCCCCAGTCACTGAGATTACAGGCATGTGCCACCACATCAGCTACTATTATTATTTTGGATGGTGCTGGGGATTGAACTGGGGCTTCATACATGCTAAGCACACGTTCTACCAATTGGGCTACATTTTCCACCACCTTTCTTAATAAATGCAAGAATTTGCAGTGATGCACATGACTTCATTTCTTTGGGACTGATACCAATTGAAACATTTGCAGTCAAAAAATTTCCATTAAAATATATTCACCAGCAAACTCAACTATTTCATTTATATTTGGGTTAAAAAATAACATCTAATGTTTTTCCCCTTTTGTAAAAACAGACAAAATAGCTGAACATTGGCATTATTGGGTTGTCTTTGAAGAGTATCCAATTCTTGATGAGGATGATTGTGGCATTCAGATTTTTCCCTTTTATTTCTTCTGGCAGCACAAAACTAGCATTTTCTGTTGTTTCTCCGACTCTCTTCTTTGGGATTTGATTATTTTTCCTAGGTAAATGTTCAGTTCCTTACACTTTGCTGTTGCGTAGTTAATGAACTTCCTGATTTCTGTATATCAACCTTCAAGGAACAATCTTAAGGCTTGATATTTTCCTGTACAGCAAGCAGGGCTGACTCTGGCTGATTCCAAATATTTCTGTATCTGATTGACCTCACCTGAAACATCACACTTGACAAAAAGCAACTCAGTGGGGGGAAAAATTATCACGTCAGCAGAGAGCAAAATCTGAACAGATCTCTCTTCTGATCACACAGCACTTCAAACGTTGAGGTTAACTTTTCAAATGCTGTCTCTACTGCATGCACAGCTTTGTGCGGAGACAATGTTTCATCTGCAAAAGAAGTCTTTTCACTCTTACACCTTTATTCTGCAGCATTTCCCACCAGAGAAGCAAGACTTAAAAGAAGGAGTACATTTTCCCCAAGTTCCAAAAAGTGTCACACATGGGAGGAAATCTCCAGGTAGCCTCATGAAATGTCAGAATTAAACTAACTCAGGTAGAGTATCTTTGCCATTATTCTCCCTCGATAGCTGATTTTGAGTCTGCTCTTTAAACACAGAGCTATGTAACACAACAGGGCACCAAAGTTAGCTTGCCCCATAAGAACCAAAATGAAATTACTCTCAAACAAATAACGTTTTGCAAATTCCACATATACCACAGCCAACTGTATACTTGGAAATGCTCTAGTGTGCACATGAGGGTCAGGACTTCAAACATGGATTGTGAGGAGACATTCTGGAATATCTCCTTTGGTTCTGGCTATAGGACTGTAGCTTCCTGGCTGCATTGATTGGCTAAAGAGCAAGCACTTGAACTGAACTTGGCCAATCACAGCACTTCACTGTCCTCAGTTATAGTGATTGGTCCAGCCAAGGGCACATGACTCAAGTTAGCTTTCTGCAGTTCTGGAAACTGGAAGTCCAAGATCAAAGTACCAGCAGAGTTGGAGTCTGGATTTTTATTTTTTAATTAAGGTATTTTATTTTTTTTAAATTAAGATCAGGAATCATATTATTTTTAAAAATAGAAGGCTATGATAGTAAAGATTTTTGATCTTGGGGGTGCTATTTGAAAGCTCCCTCTAAAACTTGTAATTTGATTGCCATTGTAAAGAATATTAAGACATGGGAACTTTGAGAGATGATTAGGCTGTGATGGCTCCACCCTCATGGGTGGTACTGGAGCTGTTACAAAAGAGTTCAGCCATCTGCTGGGCATGGTAGCACATGTCTGTAATCCCAGTGGCTCAGGAGGATGAGACAGGAGGATCATGAGTTCAAAGCTAGCCTTAGCAAAAGCGAGGTGCTAAGCAACTCAGTGAGACCCTGTCTCCAAATAAAAAATACAGAATAGGTCTGGGGATGTGGCTCAGTGGTCCAGTGCCCCTGAGTTCAATTCCTGGTACCCCTACCCACCCACCCCCAAAAAGAGTTAAGCCTTCTCTCTCCATCTCACTTCCTACCATGTTAAAATGCAGCAAGAAGGACCTGGCCAGATGCCAACATGTTTTAAGGAGCTGGTACCAGCATTTTTTTAAAATCAACAGAAAAGACTCCTCTAAACCAGACTAAACTAAAAGAAAATATCAGAGTATATCACACATGGTAAGGACAAATATTGTTTTGTAGACTTGCATTTTACATTGATGTGTGTACTGGTCATGATAGAAGATATCTTTCTTACTGTGGGCTGCAGTCACTGCCCTAATTCCCTGACTCCTCCCAATAACCCAAGGAAGGAGGTGTTATTTTAAGCTCTGTTCTGTAGGGAAGTGGAAGCAGCCAGGGTGACCTCGCTTGCTGTGGGCTGCACAGCTAGGAAGTGGCCCAGTCAGCATTTGCATCTCCACAGTCTATCTTCCCAGTCCCACTCTAAGATCTGTCTTAATATCCTCTGATGCATCAGACACTTCTCTTTGGGCTTCAGCTACTTCAAGCTGGATTTTGGTGTTGTGCAAACCCAACGGTCCCAAGAGCAAGGGAGAGAGAGTCTAGATGAGGCTGGCCAAACTTTAATTAAGTTGCTGAGTCTCCTCCTAGTCCCATCCATGCATTTCCTTGTAAATCCAGTTTCACGAGAACCCTGCTAAATCCGTTTAGCAAGAATTCCCTATCCTTGATATTTGATTAGTTCCCCATCCTCCCCCCACCCCAAGTGTTGTCTGATCACTCTGGTCTGCCTTCAGCAAGAGTCCTTTTAGGTGATTTTAGCCAGAGTAACTCAACACTTGATGTTTTCACTTGGTAGTTTTCCATCTCTGATCCCCACCCTGCTCCTTGGCTATAAATTCCCACTTAGCTCTGCTATATTGGGAATTGAGTCCAATCTCTCTCCCTTACTACAAAATCCCATTGCATGGTCCCTGTACCTATCACAATGGTCCTGAATAGAGTCTGCTTTACCATTCAATAAGCACCATGGGATTCTTTTCTTCTTTAACAGGGTGCTGGATATGGAGAGATGAGGCCAAGTCCTGGTGAGCCTCATAGAGCTTGCCAGAGACCTTCCAGGAGACATCTCACCTTCCGAGTTTTTGTTTCCTCTCCAGGAAAGTGACGATAGCAATAAAGTCTCTCTTAGAGGCTTTTGTAAGAAAGATGGGCAGCAGCCTAGGGAAGTAACAGTCTTGTCTCTGGCCCTGAGTACCTGGAAGGTGGGGTGGAGTGGGGTGGGTCAGGGGCTGTTCTTGCAAATGTGCAGAGCAAACATTGGACAGGGCAAGGAGAGACCAGCCAGCCAGGATCGCGGGTGGAAAACCAGATCAGGAATGTGGATGGGGCCCAACAACCATGGAAAGTCACGGGAGTTTCCAGAAGGGTGAAAGGGAAGCTCCACAATGTCCTAAGGTATAGACAGTCATTTCCTACGAATTAAACTTGGAGAATGAATACACATGGTGCCTGCATTCCAGGCTCACAGAGGAAAATGGAGTTAAGTATCTCAAACCTATGACCCAGGACTGGGGTGAGAGAATGAGGAAGCCCAATGTCTGACCTTAGCTGAAGCTTCCACGGAGGCCTCAGCTGTTCCCAGGGCCGCACAGCAGGCTCTGTGCAAAGCAGGAAGCCAGGAGCTGCTCGGAGGGCCGCAGCTCAGCTGCGAGGCCTCCTCTGGGAAACCAGCCTTTGATCTCCTTGGCAGCCAAGGGGATCTTGCTTCCTGCATCCCAGAATGCCTGCTCTGCAAGGGACCTCAGAGGTCATGGAGCTCAACTCACTGGACAGATGGGGCCAGTGGAGCCCTGAGAAGCACACGGAGCCAGCGAACGAGCTGGGCCCAGCATCTGGGCCACAGTGCTCACTTGCCCTGGACCTTCCCATTCCCCCTGCTTCCTTTCACTCAGTAGGAAGCCAGCGGGAGGGCCAGCTCCTTCCCAGCTAGAAAGTCTGCTTCCTGCCAAAGCTGAGTAAGTTCAAAGGCCCCTGGATGGTGGGGGATTGAGACAGTGCAAGCCGGGAGGGGGTCTTTAAACCACAAAGACTACTTTATCCTTTGAGATTTTAAGTGGACAGAAGTCAATTTCTTAACATTCTTTCTTCTAATGTGGCCCTTGGTAAAAATTATGCCATGGATGGGTTGAGGATGGGAGGACAGGTAAGGCATTTTAGCTCCTACTGTATGCCCGGCTCTGTGCAGTGAATCTTTCATAGACATGACAGCCTTTCCTAGGAGACAATGGCTTCCTCATTTCGCAGAGGTACAGAGAAGTGAAGCAACTTGTTCAGCGACACACAGCTAAGATTTGGGCCCAAGTTCATCAGATTCAAAGGCCTTAATGGTGTTGGATTTGGGTTCACATTAGAGCCCTGGGCATTGTGTTGTGGGAAATCTGAGTTCCATTGCTCTATTCTTTCAGTACATGCTTGCCAAATACCTGGTAAGGGCTAAGTGCTTTCAATATAGAGAGAATAAAAATACACAAGCCTTATTGAGTACTTCCTATCCAGTCACTATTCTAAGTATTTTACGTGCATGAACTCATTTCATCCCCACGGCGATCACACAAGGGGAAACTACTAAATATCCCCATCTTGGAGCCAGAGTGAAGCACAGAGAGGCAAGAGGACACGTCACAGTTCCATAGCCAGGAAGCCACAGACCTGGCAGTCAGTCTCAGCGTGACAGCCCATGCTCACAGCCTGGTGGGAAGACAGACCTGGCTCCGGGTAATTGAAATAGTATGAGAAGTGAGGGACGTGGAAAGTACCAGACATCGTGGCCATGCAGAGAAAGGGCTGTCAAAGCCAGCTTGGGTGGTCAGGAAGAGACCTTAGAGAGGAGGTGACAGCATGATCAATGCCTAAAGAGCGGAACCCGGGACAGGAGGTAGGTAGCTCAGAGGCAGAGCATGTGCCTTGTGTGTATGAGGCCCCGAGTTTGATTCCCAGCACCCCAAGAAAAAGAAGAGTGAATCATACGTGGTCAGGCAGAAAGGAAACTGACTGTGGGGAGGGGGCCGGGGGGCAGGGCACACTGGGGAACCACAGGAAGTCTGGCTAGAGCAGGGAGTGAGGTGGAGAGTGCAGAATGGGGAAATTTGAAGCTGGAGGAGGGGGAGAAAGAACCAAGGATTCCGAACCCTGCAGGTGGTGGGGAGCCTTGACCTGTGACCCCAGAGAAGTCACTTGACCTGCCTGTACTTCAGCTTCCTTCTCAGTGAATTGGAGGTATAAGGGCCTATTTTGCATTCTCGTAGTTATTAAAAGGAAGAAATAAGACAATGCAATTGTAGGGAGAACCCCACAAATGTTAGCTTCCAGCCTTCACCTCCCACCAGCCCTGAAATGAGGAACCAAAACAAAGAGATACAGCTGAATAACTAGATAAGTGCCAGACAAGCAGAGCTCCCTGTATGCCAATCAGGAGGCGATAAGCAGCAGGAAGCAGAAAGACCAATTCAATATTCAGCCATAAGGAATTCATTTTCTCACCCAACAAGGGAGAGAAATTCTGGGATTTGGAAATTCGGTGGCTCAGTGATATCTTCCCTGACGTCAGCCTCCTTCACTTGTTGGCAATACCCTGCCTCGTGGCCAAAAGATGGCTGCAACAGTGCCTGCCATCATCTGCAGACATGACACTATTCAGTGAAGAAGGCATTTTATCCTCTGTGTCTTTAAAGGAAACAAACGTTCACTAGAAACCCCCTCATCAGATTTCCCCTCAGTCCTTTTGGCTGGAATTAAATCATATATTCTTTGACTAAAACAATATTTTACCAAAGGAATATAATCACTGTGATTGGCTTAAACCAGTCATGATTCATGTCCTTTACAGAGGAAAGAAAAGAACCAAAATACAGCGGCTGGGATTGTAGCTCAGCGGTAGAGCGCTTGACTCGCATGTGTGAGGTCCTGGGTTCAATCCTCAGCACCACATAAAAAGAAATAAAATAAAGATACTGTGTCCATTTACAACTAAAATAAATATTAAAACAAACAAACAAAAAAACCTACCAGGCCTTTCCTGGGAAATTCTCAAGATGGGAACTCAAGTTAATACAGAGCCATCATGGAAAACAGTAAGGAGGTTCCTCAAAAAGCTAGAAACACAACCACCATTTTGACCCAGCAATCTATGTGTATATATAACAGTGGATATATATATATATATATATATGGAATGGAAATCAGTATGTTGCAGGTACACTTGCCTTCTGATGTTCATTGACTATTCCCAATAGCCAAAATAGGGAATCAAGCTAGGTGTCTATAGACAGATAAAGAAAAAAAACCCACGGTACCTATAGACAATGGAATATTATTCATAAAAAATGATGGATTTCTGTCCTTTGTCCTCAGAACTGGAGGACGTTATGTTAAGTGAAGTTCGTCAAGCACAAAAAGAAAAGTGCCACATGTTCTCATTTACATGTGGAAACTAAAAAGTAGATCTCAAAGAAGTAGAAAATAGTGTATTCCAGAGCCTGGAGGGGTGTGGAGGAGAAAGGAAAGGAGAGAGGATGGTTAATGAGTACAGGGTACAGTTGGATGGGAGGAATATTGTCTAGTGTTCTACAGCACAGTAGGATAACTATGGTTTACAAAATTAGTTGAATATCTCAAAATAGCCAGTAGAGAGGATTTTGAATGTTCCCAACCCAAAGAAATGATAAATGCCTACAGGGATGGCTATGCCAATTATAGTGATCTGTTCATTACACATTGTATACAAGAATTATGGACAATTACTCGGTGTCAATTAAAAATAATATATATATATATTTTTAAAACTGGCCTTTCCTGCCAGGAAGAAGGCAGGGATGGATGTGGGTAGGACATCAGCATTATGTGTGCCTCTAAGGACTTGAGTCTAGGCTCTGGGCAATCAAAGTAATTCCAGGTTTCACCTGGTGGGAGCTCAGGCACTGACATCCTTCTATGGCCCCTGAGGTCGGGACATGCTGAATTCAATTCAATATCCTGAACCTTAGAAATCACTTTTGCAGAGCTGAGGGAGCCAGGGTGTACCCAGATGCCCCCGAGTCCAGCTCGGTCTCTGGAGAGACCCATCACTCACTCACTCACCCCACACATATTAATTGGGCACCTACTTTGTGTTGGGGACACAACAATGAGCAAAACTCAGCCTGCACCTGACCCTCACAGACCTCACCCTCTAGTTGGGGTAACAGTCAAATAGTTACACAGGTGTGTGTAAAATGACAACCATGATCCGCCTTGACTGACAGATGCCTGATGTTGAGAGGACATGTCAAAGGATTTGGATCAGGCGAGGAGGGAGGTGGAGGCCTTTGGGTTCACCAGGTGTCATTTAGTGTGCAGGCTCAGCCACTTACTGGCTGTGTGACTTTGATGTTTATTTGACATCTCTGTGCCTTGGTCTTTATTGGGAAGTTACTATCTTCCAGGACTGTTAGGAAAACCAAATGAGATAATATGGCTTGCCAGACCATCATTCAATAACTACAGTTCCAAGAAACCTCAGGCCATTGATAATCCAGTAGGATAGTGCAGAGTCAGACCACTCATGTGTTTGAAGCCAGGTTCTGCCTCCTTCTAACTGTGTGACATTGAGCAATTATCTCATCTCCATAGGCCATACTATCTCCATCTGTAAAATGGAGCCAATAACAAAGAGGTTGTTGTCAGGTAAATAGATAATGTATATAAAGCTCTTAGCACAGAGCGTGCCATACAGTAAACTCATTAAATGTTACCAAACATTATTATTATGATTATTGTTCTTCTGAAATTAATGGCAAAAACAAATATGAAAATATGGTTGGGTCAGATATTTTCAACCTAGCAACTGCAGTCATTTTTCTTATCCATCTTAATAAAGGTGTTTGTCATAGAAATATGTGTTCGGCTATGAAAATGAAACATCCCTGAGCACAGCTGGGTTTTGATGATGTCTAGATTATCCACCAAAGATCTAGCCTTCCTATCCCCACCAGCACTATCCGTAACACACCAGGAGAAGCAAGCAAAACCCAGCCAGCAGTGGCAGCTTCCAGGCTGCTTCCAGTTTGCACTGGTGTATAACCAATCACAAGCTACGGGATGCAAATTGTGTTGCCTAATTAATTCAACAAACTATGCACAGATTGGGTTCTGAAAACTGGCTCCGTGGTAGGAGTAATGCCTGCACATGCAAACCCTTAGCACTAGGCCCAGGCAGGCTAAGTGGGAACACCCGCTATTGTCAGTAGTGGTATGTGTCCTCTTTGATGGTGGCAGCATCAACCGCTGTAAGCTGGAGAGAGCCATGACCAACATTGCTTTCCCTTTCCTTTGTAAAGCCATTGGAGCCACTTTGGCTACTGTGTTGTTATTACTGCATCTGCTTTGGAGGGTGGTTGAGTGGTTTACCTAAGTTTGTGCATTGGATATACTTGGAATGATAAATATACAGCATGTTCATGCACTCAGTAAAAAACAAGAATAAT
Source organism: Geosciurus inauris (assembly GCA_004024805.1). Lineage (NCBI taxonomy): Eukaryota > Metazoa > Chordata > Mammalia > Rodentia > Sciuridae > Geosciurus > Geosciurus inauris. The sequence goes on from PVHX01007081.1 coordinate 50,658, forward strand.
AACATTTAGTAAGCACTCACCAAGTTCACTTTCCAGATTTAATCCTCAACACCTAACAGTGAGGTGAGTAATAATACCATCCTCATTTTACAGGTAAGAAACAGACACATTAAAATGTCAAATTGGGATGGGGTGTGGCTCAGTGGTACAGCACTTGCCTACATGCATGAAGCCCTGGATTTGATCCCCAGCACTGAAAATAAAGTAGGGGGAGGTTTAAATATACTTAAAGTTACAGTAAACATAAAAATCCGCTGTAATGATTACAGGTTTTTTTGGTTTTTTGGTTTTTTTCCCCCAAAGTAGAGCATTAAACTGATGAGTTAATAAAAGCACAACAACATGGCTGAGGGTGCAGTTCTGTGGTACAGCACTCCTTAGCATGGACGAGGTTTCACCCCAGTGCTACATAAGAAACAGAGGAAAAGGGAGAGGAAAAAGAAGGAGAAAGATGAGGAGGAGAGGAGGAAAAGAAAGAAAGAAAGAAAGAAAGAAAGAAAGAAAGAAAGAAAGAAAGAAAGAAAGAAAGAAAGAAAGAAAGAAAGAAAGAAAGAAAGAAAGAAAGAAAGAAAAGAAAGAAAGAAGGAAGGAAGAGAAAGAGAGAGAAGGAAAAAATCAGCCAGGTGTAGCTGGTGCACACCTATATTCTCAGCCACATGAGAGACCCTCTTGCAGGAGGATCACAAGTTAAAGGCCAGCCTGGGCAGCCTGTGTCAAAATTAAAAATAAAAAGGACTGGGAATGAAGAAGGAGGAGAAGGAAGGAAGAGACCACCTCAAAATAAAAATGACTTTGCTACATGGATGAGGGAGCCTCTGGAATCCATCATTCATTCCAGAAGACCACTAAGGTGACGTCTGGTTTTCTAGGCTTTGTTCTTTCAAGCAGGGATGCACAGACAGGCAAGTCCTGGAGCTTGTGGAGCTTCCAGGTGACTGAGAGAAGACAAGTCACTATATGGCGTGTTGGTTGTATAAATGTTAAAGGAAAAGGAAAGCTGTTAAGGAGATGGGGGGGGGGATTCAGAGAAGGGGGAGCTAGGATCTGTGTCCCCTTTAGAGACATTCTAGTAGAGATGGAAGGAAATGAGAAAGTGAGCCCTGTGGGCATCCTCAGCCAAACCATTCCTTGCAGAGGTGACAACAATCTCCAAGGCTTCAAGAGAATCTTCAGGGAGAAACAAGGAGGGCCAGGTGGCTGGAGAGAGGAAAGGAGGGAAACAGCAGGAGGAGGTGGGCTGGCTGGTCATTGTCAGGACTCAGACTTTTATTCTGAGTGAGAGGGGAAGCCAGCAGAGATTTCCAGCAGAGGAAGGACAAGCTTGACCTTCATCTCAAAAGGATCGCTGAGGCTGCTGTGTAGGAAAAAGACATAGGCAAAGTTGGCAGAGGCGGGTGGGGGGGGTCAGTTAGGAGGCCTTTACAATAATCCTGGGGAGAGATGATGGGACTTCCAGAGCTGTAGAGTCACACGCAGAGCCAGATTCTGGAAATAGCTTGGATAGACCATTTCCTGACTTACTAGATACATGGTGCAGAAGAGGAGTCAAGAGTAAGTCCAAAATGTGTGGCCTATGCATCTGGAAGAATGGAGTTGACATTTCCTGAGAAGAGGAAGATGGCTCAAGAGCTAGGTGTGTAGAGGTAAGCTGGAAGTTTTTGGATATGTTGAGTTTGAGATCCCTTTCAGACGGCGCCAAGGAGAGTCAAGTACTAGTTGGATGATCTGGAAAGATGTTCAGAGGAAAAATCAGGACTGGAGACAAAAATTTAGGGATTATCAAGATACAGGTGATACTCAATGCCTGTGTACTGGATAAGAAGGTCTAGGATGAGTATCAAACTAAAGGGTGACTCTGAGGTTTTAGGCATGGGCTATTAGTAGGCTAGTTTTCCTTCCTCAGAAAAGGACGACCCTGGGAAATAATTGGGTGGTGGAGGAAAGGTGGTGGGTGCGCTGGAGGACACACAGAGGGATGTGGCCTGGCACCTGGACAAGAGACTGAAACAGGGGCTACCTGAGGTACTGGCATGTTTATACAGAAGAAATGCAAATCTATACCAACTGAGGCCTTTTCCCAATTCCAAGAGTAGGGCAAACAGGTGTTCATGCAGGTGTTCAGGGATTAATAGAAATTTGAACCTGCAGGGGAAGTACTCAACCATATATAATGTGAAGGAAACACTCTCAGAGAAGAACTGGGTGAGGAAAAAGGACCCCTGCCCTCCCCAGTGCTGAGCATCATCTGCTTCTGCAGGGCACCTGGGAAGGATCAGACAGGACAGAGATAAGAGTTCTAAAGCCAGAAGTTTCTGGCAATCTGTTGCTGCTTACCAAATCACCCCCAACTTGACAATATAACATATTTTTATTATGTTCCTAGATTTAGGGATCAGGAATTGGGATAGAGCACAGTGGGAATAGTTTGTCTCTGCTCTATGATGTCTGAGGCTTTGCCTAGGATGACTCCAGTGGCTGAGAGCTCCTTCCATTGTATACATCGAATCATATAATATGTGAACTTTTGTGACTAGCTTCTTTCATTTAGCATATTGTCAATGTTAATTCATGTTATAGCATGTATCAGTATTTCATTCCTTTTTATGCAAAACAATAATCCATTGCATGGACAACCACATTTTGTTATCCATTCATCAGTTTCTATAGTTTGGCTCATGAATGATGCTGACCATGAATATTCATGTATAGCTTTTGAGGCCAGTTTTTTAAACCACCTTTGATCCACAGTTAGGACATCCAAAAATGTGTTTTAGCTCTGTGATCTTTAGCAAGTCACCCAGCATCTCTGAGCCTTATCTACAAAGTGAAATGATAAAGTATACCTGGCCAGGTGAGAATTAGTATAAAGAGACTTTTTATTTATTTTATTTTTTTTTTATTTTTTTTTTAGTTGTGGATGGACGCAATGTCTTTATTTTATTGCTTTGTATGTGGTGCTGAGGATCGAACCCAGGGCCTCACACATGCGAGGCAAGCGCTCCACCGCTGAGCCACAGCCCCAGCCCCATAAAGAGACTTTTTAAATGACATTTTTTAGAATATCCTGTGTGTTGCCCACCAATAGCACTGCCTTCCTTGGTCTCAGAATGCTGATTTTGGTCAGATATCCAGCAGTTGTCTACTCATGGTGCTAGACTCCCTCCTACCACAGAGGACAAATCATGATCAGTCTAAGCCACTCACAATATGCATTGTTTGCTTGTAACTGGCTTTGGAATGGCCTAGTGATGCACTAGTACTGGTCAGTAAGATGGAGGGAAGTCTGCTGATGAACACTGCAGAAAATGAGTATCTTAGCCCTTTGGATGGTGCAGAAGACGACACAATCCCTCTTTAGTAAGATAATTAGTTTGCTGAGTGAGAAAAAATGTAAAAATGGACAGCTAATTTATGTCACAGCTGAGCTAACACTAGAGAAGTTTTGCCTCTGGATGAGTTCTTATGTGAGATAATAAGTGTCCTTATTGTTGAAGTCACTTGTAGTTGGGTCTCCTGAAACCTGCAACTGAGAACATCTGTACTTAAACACAGGTCAGTATTATCTATTTGTCTACTTGATCTATTTCTTTTTAAAAAATATTTTTAGTTATTAAATGGACAAATACCCTTATTTTATTTATTTGTTTATTTTTATGTGGTGCTGAGAATTGAACCCAGTGCCTCACACTGAGCTACAACCCCAGTTCCACTTGATCTATTTCTGGAGAGTAATCCTACCTTACAATAAAAGACACAGGGAAAATCAAAACAGGGCAAACAAGTAATGAAGGGGGGCTTCTGTTTCTGGTATCTTGACCTACTGGATACGCCAAATGAGCTTCTTGATAAAAAACAGATGGGATTAGCCGGGCACAGTGGCGCACACCTGTAATCCTAGCACTTAGGGAGGATTACAATATCTGGGCCTCCTGTGGAGGCTGAGACAGGAGAATCATGAGTTCAAAGCCAGCCTCAGCAACGGCAAGGCACTAAGCAACTCAGTGAGAGCCTGTCTCTACATAAAACCCAAAATAGGGCTGGGGATGTGGCTCAGTGGTTGAGTACCCCTGAATTCAATCCCCAATACCAAAAAAAAAAAAAAAAAAAAAGATGGGATTATTTAAAATATGTGTTTTTAAATTAATCATTTTACACTTAAGTCAAAGACAACCAACCAAAAGAGGTATAAAGAGATAAAGTATATAGTATATCAGAAGGTAATAATGTATAAAGAGAATAATAATTCAGGGAAGAAAGATGAGGAGAGTCAGATGGAGTGTGTTTCAGTTTTAAATATGGCAGTCACAGTTGTCCTAATTGAAATGGTGACATTTGAGAAAAGACTTGAAAGTAATCAGGTCAATACCCATTTGAATATCAGAGAGAAAAAATCAAATAGAGGAAACAGTCAGGGCAAAAAGCCTATAGTGTGAACATATCTGGAATGTGTGAGGAACAAGGAATCCAGTATGACTGGGACTGAAGGAATGAAGAGGAGAGGAGAAGAAGATAAGGTCAAAGTAGAAATGGGTATAGAATTCTAGATTGGCAGCGTTTTCTTTCAGCAATTTGAAGTTATCATTCATTCCATCATCTTCTTACATCCATGGTTTCTGTGGAGAAGTCTGCTGTCAGTCCTACTGTAGATTCACTGAAGATGTTTTTTTCCCACTGACTGTATTTAGGATATTCTCTTTGTCTCTGGTGTTCAGAAATATTGTTATCACATGCCTGAATATAGCTTTCTTTGTATTCATTCTGTCTAGAGTTCATAGTTCATCATGCATTTATAACTTGATGTCTTTCTTCAGCTTTGGAAATTTGCAACTATTATCTCCTCAAATATTGTCCTGTTTTCTTTTCCTCACTCTGAGACTCTAATCACACACATAGACATTTCCACTGTTTCATATATCTCTTACATTGTTTCCTCTATTTTTTTTTTTCATTCTTTAGCATCTCCTTAATTTGGTCTGGACTTTTGGTCTATTTCCAGTTCACTAATTTTTTCTCCACTTTTGTCCAATCTGTTGTTAAACCCATTTACTGAATTCACAATTACAACTGTTACTTTTTTTAGTTCTAGAATTTATTTTTTATGATTTTCATAGTTTCCTTTTCTCTATTGAAATTCCTCATCTTTTCATTTAATTTGTTAATCACATTAATCATTATTATTTGGAAGACTGATAATGCCAATATCCGGGCCTCCTGTGGATCTGCGTCTATTATATATTTTTCTCTTAATATTTTGGTCAATTCTTACCTTTTTGCATGTTTAGTAACTTTTGGTTAAAATTTGACATTGTGTATGAAAAACAGAGAATTTGAAGCTCTGGATTATGTGCTGTCCTCAAGAGAGGATAGGCTTTTACTTTTGATAGATAGTGGAGGCAGATCTCCTTCATGCAATCAGACTGAGCTGATCCAAAGCTGGTTTTCAGTCTATGATTAGTCTATTTCTGATTCACCCAAAATTATAAACTGTGAAAAGTGCTATGAAGAAAGTAAACAGGATGATAAAACAGTGTACTTTGGTCTGGGAGTGAGAAGTGGATGCTGCTTTAACTGGGGTACATAAGGAATGCCTCTATGAGAGGTGACAAATGGAATGATCAGAAGACAACAGCCATGTGAAGATGCAGATTCTTCCAAACAGAGTGAGCAGCAAATGTGAGCGCCCTGAGATGGAAATGAGCTTGGCAGCTTTGTAGGATAGAAAGAAGGCAGGATGACATTGCAAGGTAGATAGGAGTTAGCTATTAGAAGCCCTAGAAAAGAGTACAGATTTCAGGGAGAAATTATTAAAGAATTTCCTGCAAGGGAGTGATATTATCTGGCTTGTGTTTGTTTCTGAAAGATTATTCTGGCTGCTAGGGGAGAAATATCCATAGGAAAATAAGACTTGAAGCAGAGAGACCAGTGATCCAGGTATTCCAGGTGAGAGAGAATAGTGGCTTGGATAAGGATTCAGGACAAATGAAGATAAATAGATGTATTTGAGATGGATTTTGGAGGTAGAACTTATAGGACTTGTTATAGATGTAGATTAGATGTAGGGTTGGTGAAGAAAGAAAAGGGCTTGAGAAAATGGGTGGGTGGTAGAGACTGGGAAGGATGGGGAAGACATTGATAGGTTTGGGGGATGAAAGTCAAGAGTTCCATTGTGAAGCCATTTAAATGCTACACACATGGCATTAATTTGGCATCTTTTAGTTTCAAGTGTCAAATTGGCCTAAACAAAAATGAGAAATTGTTGCCTAACGTTGGGAGTTAAAGGCTTTGGGGCAGCTAGATTCAGGCACTATCACAATTATCAAAACACACATACACACACTATCTTGCTTTCTTTCTGTCTCCTTTCCCCCCTCCTTCACTTGTTTCTCTCCTCTTTGCTTAATCCTGGAGTGACTGCAGCTACACCCCACCCACAGAGGAAACTGTCTACAGCAGAAGAAAAAGTAGCCATTCTACAGCCTATCCACTATATTCTACTGGTCAACCATTCTTGCTGTGTACTATACTTTGGATCTGAGATGTCTCCAAAGGCCCATTTGTTAGAGATTTGGTCCACAGATTGGCATTATTGGGAGATGGTAGAAAGTTGAAGAAGTGGGGCCTAGTGGGAGGTCTTTAGATCATTGGGGGTTCACCCTTGAAGGGAATTGCAGGACCCTGGTCATCTCTCCCCCACTCCCACCTTCACTTCCCAACCACAAAGTGAGGGTTTTTCTGGCACACAACACACATTCCCACCATGATGTGCTGCCTCTCCACAAGCCCAAAGCAAAGGAGCCAAGCAATCATAGAATGCAACTTCTAATACTGTGAACCAAAATAAGCCTTTTCTCTTTGTAAGTTGATTATCAGGTATTTGTTATAGCAATGGAAAACTGACTAACATACTAGGTGGGATTACTTATTCATCTGCTTATCCTTGTAGGAAGAGACAGGACACACCTTAAGGTCAAGGACTAGGACTTAGTTCCTTTGAATCTCAAGCTTAGTGAAATGAGACATGACTCAGCTTTGGAGTCAGCCAGTAAGTACCTGGCTCTGACATTTCGTGTCTCCTTGGCCTTGGACAAGTCAATTAACCTCTCTGAGACTTAATTTTCCTCATGTATAAACTAGTGATTAAAAATATAAATTGGATGGATTCATAAGGATTAAAAAAGATCTTGACGGGGCTGGGGTTATGGCGCAGTGGTAGCGTGCTCGCCTAGCACACGTGGGGCACTGGGTTCGATCCTCAGCACCACATAAAAATAAAATAAAGATATTCTGTCCACCTACAACTAAAAAAAAAAAAAAAAAAGATCTTGACGAGAAATACCTGGTACAGTTTAGGCACTCTGTGCTTTGATAAATGAAGACAGCTGAGGCTGTAGCAGCTCTGTGAGTATGATCTGGAGAGATGGGTGGAAAGATAGAAGCTGCGGAAGAAAAGGCCAGAACGGGCAGGGGAAAGAGGTGCCTGATGCTCCTGTACTGTTTCCTTGGCTGGCTCTACCTCGAACCTGGCCTCAGCCCAAGCCTACCTGATGGGGGCCCTCCCCAGGATCCCCACCTATAGCCAGAACAGGCCCTGGCTCGTACCCCACTCCTCTGCCTGCGGCTGGAGTTTGCTAAAGCCACATACATTCCTGAAGGATTGATAAGATTCAAGAAGCCACACCCACCACCCACAGCCTAGCTCAAGCTGAATGCGAGAGCAGGACTAGACCTTCCCCTCTGCGCAGCAGGCAGGTGACTGCCAGTACCTCTTACCACATGCACACGTGCCCCACCTTTCCTCCACAGGACAGTGCAGCTTTAAGGAACTCCAAAGAGCCCCTGCCACCCTCCTGTTGATTTTGCCCTCTCAGTCTAGTGCCCCCTCCCACATTCTCCACTGAGCGCCAACCAGTTTCATTACTTTTCTCCATGTGAAATTCACACATTAAAATAGTTTCTAGCATTAGGGAAACCATGGCCAGGGTGGCCTGATGGTGGGGAAGGTACCCCACACCCTCTGGGCTTCTTCACTTTGATTATTGCTTCGTGGATGCTGGGCGCCTGAAATCCCAGACTGGAACCACTAATCTTACTGGACAGATGGGCAAATGGATGGCCAGAAAGCAAAAGCAACTTGCCCAAGTTTGTCAGGCCTGAGATGCTGCAAGCCAGACCTCCCAAGATCGAGTCTCTCACACCTGTCCTGGGCCAGCCCTGAGGACCAGTCATCCCGCAGAAGTCACTTCCATGCCCACAGAGGCACCTTTCTGATGGATGATTATAGGGGCCAAGGGTATAGAAAGGGGAGTTCTTAGCTTCTGGGGACAAACAGAAGACTCATCCCTGTGATCTAGGGCAAGTGACTTAACCTCTCTGAACTTCCATGTCTTCCATAAAATGGAGTTCAACTATAAGGTAAGTGAGGATTTGACAAAAGAATGCTGTGAAGGGTTTAGCAGGAGGCCTGGCATATAGGAGTCGATCTATAAAGGGAGCCACTATTGCCATCATTCTTAATGATAGAATAAAAGTTTACCCTCCTTAACCCTGGGATCAGGTTGGAGATGGAGGGAAACAGACAGCCCTGCTCTATGCTGGGGAGCCCCAGGATCTCACCACCCCTGACCTATCAGCCACTCCTCCCCCAGAGCCCACACCCCGGGGGCTGGGCCCATCCCTCTCCCTTTGCAGACTGGTGACTCATCCTCCCCCAGGCCATAATTGTGCCCATCAGAAAGCCAATTTTCCGGTTTCTCCTCCTGAGCCAAGATCCCCTTGGGCACTGCCTTGCTTCCAGCGTGAGAGAGGGGCACGGAACCCTGAGCTGGAATAAGGGGCTCCTCCTTGTCCCCTCCACAGACCTGGGATCTGGGGAAGTTGGGAGAGCAATGCAGAAGAATGAGCAAAGAAGGAGGCATTGCTTCTCTGGCCTGAATTAGTCTGCAGCAGCTCTGATCCCTGGGCAAGGATGGACCCAGGTTTTACTGGGATGAAAGGTTCAGAGGGAGGCAGGGAGGAGGGGAGAGGTCAGGCTAGGGCCATGATTTTCCCTTGCTAGGAGGATCCCGAAAGTCCCTGTAGCACCTCAAACTCAGCACAGTACAGACAGAACTCATCTCCTCCACGATAAAACTATGCCTCTGGCTGACCGCCAGATCCCTCAGGTAGAAGCCAGGGAGCCCACCCTCTGGCCAGCACAGCTTATCACTCTCAGGTGCTGCCCTTCCTGCTTCGACCAGCATCTGTCCATTGGTCCCTCCCACCCCAAGGCTCTCCCAGGGCCTTGGTTCTGTCCCCTTAGCTTTTCTCTCCTCCCAGAGCTTCTCCCCTGTAATCTCCCTCCCTACACCCCAAGGGGGGTCTTCCTTAGACACAGAAATAATTCAAACAGGCAGGGGTTGGGGGGCAGACTGGGGAAGGAGCACACCCAATCATGACCACAGGAGCCAAAACTCCTCTCTGGTCAGCCAACAAGTGATGGTGGACAGAGGCTGGGGAGTGGGCTGAGAGGCCCAGCACTGGGCTCCGGCTCACTGAGCACCTTCCACAGCCCAGGCTGTAACATTCCTCAGTGCCCTTCACTTCCACTCGTGAAGTTGATACCACAGACCTATCTTGTAGATGAGGACAAATAAGAGTCAGGAAGATCATGAAGGTCACACCAACCTACAGCTGGCCAGCAGCAGAATTGGATTTTGAACTCCAGTTCAAATGGAGGACCTGATTCTCTTCACTGTTCAGACCTGTCTCTAGAGACAATGGGAAAGTCATCTGTTTGGGCCCTTTAAAGGTCAGTGGGCAGCCAGGCACAGTGGGGCATGCCTGTAATCCCAGCAGCTCAGGAGGCTGAGACAGGAGGATCACAAGTTCAAAGCCACCCTCAGCAAAAGCAAGGTGCTAAGCAACTCAGTGAGACCCTGTCTCTACATAAAACACAAAGTAGGGCTGGGGATGTGGCTCAGTGGTCAAGGGCCCCTGAGTTTAATCCTCAGTGCCAGAAAAAAAGAATCAATGGACAAAGAGAATTCATGAGAGGCACTCTGGAAGGCTCTTTGAGGTGTGTGTGTGTGTGTGTGTGTGTAGCTCCTGGGCAGTCCTGAACATAGATCTGGCTTGGAAGTGAATCTTGCCCACTGCTGCCCTCCACTGACCAGAGGCAGAACTAGAACTATTCCAGTCTCTTGGGAATCTGACAACAGGACTCCCAGTTGTTCAACTCTAGCAACACTGAGAAACCCACTGGTCTAAATTTAAATCCTTGATATGCAAAGAGCTCTTAAAAAACAATAGAAATCAAACAAATGTACCCAAAAGAACAAAAAAGGGTATATACTGACCATGTCACACAAAAAAGCAACCGAATAAACAATAAGCAGATGATCAATGTCACTAATAACGAAATAAATTACAATTTAAAAAAATAAGATGACATGTTCACCTTTTAGATTACAAATTGATAATACCCTCTTTCAGAAGCGGTGTTGAGAAATGGGCACTTACATATCGTTGCTGGACGTGAGAGTAAGTACTGACTTTTGGAGGATATTGAAAATTTTAATACATTTTTGACCTAACAATTCTACATCTAGAAATTTATCCTAAAAAGGAGAAAAATATATGTTTAAAGATGTTCATTGCAGGGCTGGGGATATGGCGCAGTGGTAGCGTGCTCGCCTAGCACGCGGGAGGCACTGGGTTCGATCCTCAGCACCACATAAAAATAAAATAAAGCTATTGTGTCCACCTACAACTAAAAAACAAAATATAAAAAAAAAAGATGTTCATTGCAGACCGACCCTGCATGTGCAGAGGAGACTGACCACGCTGTGCCCCCCCATCTACCAACCGTTGGTGGTTGTCCCTGCCTACATCCGTCTAGAGTCAACAGCCAGGACCCAGAAGATCATCCCCAAGGTCCCTGCAGGCCCAGTTATACCAGAGGTGAGGTATTGGTAACTTGCAGGGACACTACAATATTATAGAGGATAAACTGTAATACCTCAGATTGGTACCGCTAGAGAGGAAAACACATGAACATCATGAAGAAACAAGGGAAGAAAATGCCCCAATCAAACCAGGATGCTGCAACAATAGAATCTATTGATAGCAGAGTAGGTGGAATGTCAGAGAAGGAGTTCAAATGTACATAATTAAAATGATCTGTGAAGCACAGAATAATATAAGAGAGCAATTACAGGCAACAATTGATCACTCCAACAAAGATCAAATACAGGGAGCAAAAGATTACTTCAAGAAACAGATGGAGACTTTGAAAAAGAACCAACCAGAAATACTTAAAATGAAGGAAACAATAAACCAAATAAAAATTCAATAGAAAGCATAACCACAGACTAGAGAACTTGGAAGACAGAACCTCAGACAATGAAGACAAAATATATAATCTTGAAAATAAAGTTGACCACACAATGAAGATGGTAAGAAACCAGGAACAGAACACCCAGGAATTATGGGATAAGACCAAATCTAAGAATTAATAGGATAGAGGAAAGCACAGAGGTACAAACCAAAGGAATGCACAATCTCTTCAATGAAATAATATCAGAAAATTTCTGAAATATCAAGAATGAATTGGAAAAAAAATACAAGAGGCTTATAGACACCCAATGTACAAAATTACAACAGATCCACACCAAGGTACATTATAATGAAAATGCCTAACATACACAATTAGGATAGAATTTTAAAAGCTGCAAGAGAGAAGGTTCAGATTATATACAGAGGGAAACCAAATTCGGATTTCAGCAGATTTCTCAACCCAGACCCTCAAAGCCAAGAGATCCTGGAACAACATATACCAAGCTCTGAAAGAAAATGGGTGCCAAACAAGAATCTTTTTTTTTTTTTTTAGTTGTAGATGGACACAATGTCTTTATTTTATTGCTTTGTATGTGGTGCTGAGGATCGAACCCAGGGCCTCACGCATGCAAGGCAAGCGCTCTACCACTGAGCTACAATCCCAGCCCCCCAAACAAGAATCTTATATCCACCAAAATTAAGCTTCAGATTTGATAATGAAATAAAAACTTTCCATGATAAAAAAAAAAGTTAAAAGAATTTACAGTAAGAAAACCTGCATTAGAGAGAATTCTTGGCAAAATATTCCATGAAGAGGAAATGAAAAACAACAATGAAAATTGGCAAAGAGAGGAACTACACTAAGGGAAAAGCCAATCAAAGGAGAAACCAAGTCAAGTTAAAAACCAAAAATAAACTAAAATGAATGGGAATACAAATCATATTTCAATAATAACCCTGAACATTAATGGCCTAAACTCATCAATTAAAAGAAACAGACTGGCAGATTGGATTAAAAAAGACTCAAATTGTGGAATTCACACTGATGTTGGCTCAGGGCTATGCCTACAATGGAGAAAAGGACTGTTAAGGACATCAGCTGAACATAAATATTGGTTATTGTGCTATCCAATGAATTTATCCTTATTCCTCTATACCTGTAAGGCAATTATTTTTCTTTCTTTCAAAATTTTTTTCAGTTTTAGTTTTCTGTAATTTGAATATGAGATGGCTAGGTATTACTGTATTTATTCACCTATTTATATTTACTACTTATCCTACTTGATATTCTCTCAAAATCTGTACTTTTTATCTCATCTTAGTTTTTGAAAAATTTTCAGATATTTTTACTTCAAATATCTTTTCTGCTCTGTTTTCCTTTCTTCTTTTTGTATTCTAATTATGCATACTTTATTCTTTTTTTTTAAATATTTATTTATTTATTTTTTAGTTTTAGGTGGACAGAATATCTTTATTTTTATGTGGTGCTGAGGATCGAACCCAGTGCCTCACGCGTGCTAGGCGAGCACGCTACCACTGCGCCACAATCCCAGCCCCGCATGCTTTATTCTTTGATGTTGTCCCACAGTTCTTGGGTTGCTTTTACTTCCTTTGTATTTTTATTTGGGAAATTTTTAATTAATTTATCATTAATATCATCGTTTCTTTCCTGGGCCATAATTTAATTGATGGCATCAGAAGGCATTCTTCCTTTCTATTTCAACATGTTTGATTTCTAGAATTTTGTTTTGATTCTTAAAGTTTCCATTTTCCCTAACATAGTTTATAAGTTTTTGCATGCTATGTACTTTTTCCCATTAGAGTATTTAACATATTAATCAAAATTACTTTAGTTTTTTTTAACTTTTCAATTTGAACATGTATGATATGTTTGAGTCTGATTTTTATCTGCAGACTACATTTTTAGAGCGTCTTCAGGCCTGTCTTGTAATTCTTTGATGAAAGCCAGACGTGTTTTATTGAATGATAAAAAAAGAGGTAAATAGGCCACTGATAGAAGTATTTATTTTATCTGGTGAGGACTTGTCTGGTGTTAAATGCTTGCTTGCAGCTAAAGGTACCAGAGGCTTTAAGTTTTCATCCTGTACTTTGTTTTATCTCACTGTTTGAGTTTCCTTAAACACTATTTCAGGGAGAAAGAATCTGTGTGTTACAACTTTTTCAGCTGGAATTGATTATTATTATACCAGATTCTTGCTATTGTGCAGGTCAGATATGGGACAAAGGAGTTTTTTCTAATCTTATGCAGTCTTTAAGTAGGTCTATGTCTGAGGACTATGACTTTCACAAGTGTTTTATCAAGTACCACCCTCGCTGGCACCCTTACTCCCGTCTCTGACTGCAGCATTCCCAATACTTTTCTTTGAAACTTTGTCCTTCATTGACTTTGTTTTTAATTCATAAACTAATCCTATCAGAGACATTAGGTCTTTCTGGAATCTTCAGTGGGAAACTGGTGGGGTATCTGGAATGAAAACTGTGGAACTGTGAGTGTTTCCCTAAGTCTATAGGACCCCAGGGTTTCCTTAATCTCCAATTAGCCCATATTCTGTCTCCAGCTATTCTTCAAGATTATATATACCAGTTGACTGCTCTAGCAGTATCCTGTTGGGTCCTAGAAATGCAATTTGATTTTCAGACATTTTTGTTACTGTAAGGGTAAGATTGGTGACTTTTGATTATTTAACATATCAGAGATGAAACATTAAGTCAGTTTCTTAAAACAATGTTTAAGGGCTGGGGCTGTAGCTCAGTGGTAGAGCGCTTGCCTGGCATGCGTGAGGCACTGGGTTCGATCCTCAGCACCACATATAAATAATAAATGAATAAAATAAAGATCTATCAACAGCTAAAAAAAATTTTTAAAAAACCAATGTTTAAAAACTTGTTTAATTGTATTCATTCTTTCCATTTCTGTATTCTTTTTTTCCATCTCTAATTTTTTCCATTTTATCATCTATTTGGGAAATGCTTTTGTTGAATACAGAAAACCAATGTGAGTAATTCAATTTCATGTTTTTAATCTTATTCCCACATCTTCTGTAGACTGTTTTTAATTTCTTTATATAGAATAATTTATATAATTTTTATATATTGAGTAGTTTTGTATATTGAATAGTTTACAGTTTATCAGATCTACATTGTATTATTTCTACTCATTCTTTCTTAAACAATATACGTAGATTCTATTGGATAATTAAAAATTAATAAATAAATTTTTTAAAATTTCAAAAAAAAAGAGGTTCACTGCAGCATGTTTATGGCCCATCTACTTATGAGGTAACAGGGAACCTCTGAAAACAAAGAAGTGGCTGGAGTCGTACTCACATTTTTTTTTTTTGGTACTGGAGATTGAACTCAGGGGCACTCGACCACTGAGCCACATCCCCAGCCCTATTTTGTGTTTTATGTAGAGACAAGGTCTCACTGAGTTGCTTAGCACCTCGCCGTTGCTGAAGCTGGCTTTGAACTCGCAATTCTCCTGTCTCAGCCTCCCTAAGTGCTGAGATTACAGGCTTGCACCACCACGCCCTGCTGAGTCTACTCACAATCTTACTGATCACATTTGTACATGTATAAGAATTAAATATTTGTCAGTGTGTGATCAAGATAAAATTTTGAAGACAAGTTAGATCTATATTTTACAGAGATACTTGTGACATATTGTTGAATGGAAAACTTATGCTCCACAGTTAAAACACTACGATCCTGGGGCTGGGAGTATGACTCAGTGGTAGAACACAAGGATTTGTGAGGCCCTGGGTTCCATCCCCAGCACTAGAAAAATAAACAAAAAACTACAATCCTGTCATATTGTGCATAAGGGTGGTTGAAATACGTGTGTGTGTATATAAGGAAGTCACCTGGAAGGGTATTACCAAAACTTTTATGGTGGTTACCTTTGTATAGTAGGATTTTGGTTGAATTTAACTTTCTCCTTTATACTTCCCTTATGGTTTAAATTCTTAACGCTGAGCCCATATCAATTTTGTGATGAAAACAATAAATTTATTCTCATTTTGAGGAAAGAAAGGGATCAGTGAGCCTTGTTTCCAAGCTGGTGGAGCCTGTGGTGAGCCTACAGGGAGGGTATGTCAGTGGACTGAGTCTTTAAGGTGGGGCAGAGAGATCTGGGACTGGATCTGCTGGCCCAGTGTGAGGTTGCCCAGAGCGAGTCCTGAGCAATCAGGTGGGAGGGTCTGGCTCTCCTTTGAGGCAGGAGTGATAGATTAGATGGCCCAGAGAGGGCAAGGGACTTGGCCAAGGTTACCCAGAGAGCTAGTAGTGCTAAATCAGGCGCTAACCAGGACCCCGGCTTTCAGACCCAAGGCTAGGGCTCTTTCCTTGTGGCTCTCACTCCATAAGGTGGACTTGAGTCAGAAGTAAGGTCACGGGACTGGGGTTATGGCGCAGTGGTAGCGCGCTCGCCTAGCACGCGTGAGGCACTGGGTTCGATCCTCAGCACCACATAAAAATAAAATAAAGATATTCTGTCCACCTACAACCAAAAAATAAATATTAAAAAAAAAAAAAAGTAAGGTCACTGTTCAACAGTTCCCACAGACTCAGTGTAGCCCCTGGTCTGCTGTCTTCTGGCGCCTGGGGATGTGCCTTTGGAGGGGTTATTGGGAACCTCAGCCCCTTTCTCTTCTTGTCTTTTGGTTTCTTCTGTCTGTGAAGTGTGCAGCTTTGCTCCACCAGGTGCTCCCTGCCATGATGTGCTACCTCACCACAAGTTTAAAAGCACCAGGCCAGGGCTGAGGCTGTAGCTCAGTGGCAGAGCGCTCGCCTCTCACGTGTGAGGCACTGGGTTCGATCCTCAGCACCACGTAAAAAAAAAAAAATAAGTAAACAAAATAAAGACACTGTGTCCATGTATAACTAAAAAATATTAAAAAAAAAAAAAAAAAAAAAAGCACCAGGCCAACCAGCTACAGACTGAAAACTCTGACACTGTGATACAAAATAAACCTTTCCTATTTTTTTCCTCAGGTCTTTGTTACAGTAATGGAAATCTGATTAACACAATCATTATTACTGTAAATTGCCAATACTTATTTAGATTCACCAACAAATTGCTTTCTTTGTTCACCATTACTTCCTACTTCCCTTCTGGAATTTTTTCTAACAGCTTTATTGAAGTATAATTGATAAAGACCTGCAAATATTTACAGTGAATCATTCTGAAGAGTTTTGACATGTATACACCCATCTACAGATCTAATGTACAATATCAGGACTACAGTTAATAATTTGGGTTGTATTCAGGATTACAACTAGCTTCAACAGATACAATTTAAAAATTAATTAAAAGTAATGTGTCCTTTTTAAATTAAAAATAATAAGTGTCCTTTATTCCTATTATTCCTAACGCATTGAGAGCTATAATCAGGAATAAATTTTGGCTTTCATGAAATGTTTTTTCTGCTTTTTTTAAAAATATTTTTTAATTGTAGATGGACACAATGTCTTTATTTTATTGCCTTGTATGTGGTGCTGAGGATCGAACCCAGGGCCTCACACATGCGAGGCAAGCGCTCTACCGCTGAGCTACAATCCCAGCCCCTCTGCTTTTATTAAGATGACCATATGGCTTTTCCTTCTCAGTATGTTAATATGGTGAATTATATTGATAGCTTTTGGGATCTTGCATAATCTTCCAGTCCAGAGGTGTGTTACCCTTTTGGATATGGTATAATATTCTTTTTTTTAATATATATATATATATTTTTAGTTGTCAATGGACCTTTATTTTACTTATTTGTATGTGGTGCTGAGAATCTATCCCAGTGCCTCACACGTGCTAGGTAAGCACTCTACCACTGAGCCACAACCCCAGCCCATAATATTCTTTTTATACATTGTGGAATTCCATGTATTGGTCTCATAGAATGAATTGAGTATTATTCCTTCCTCTTTAAGTTCATGGAATATTTTGTGTAGAATTGGTATTATTTCTTTCTCATGTGTTTGGAAGAATTCCTCATTGAAGCCATCTGTCCTTAGAATGTTAAATACAAATTCAATTTGTTTGTTTTTGTAAGGCTATTCAGGTTATCTATTTCTTCTTGAGTAAGCGTTGGTAATTAATATCTTTTAAGAAATTTCATCTAGGCTATCAAACTTTCTGGAATAAGTTGCTCTTTTTCTCCTTCTGATATACTTAAAATCTGTAGTGATGTCACCTCTTATTCCTGGTATCAATACTTTGTATCTTATCTCCTTTTGTTGCCCTGATCCGTCTGGATAGAGATTTGTCCATTTTATCAATCTTAAAGAACCAGCTTTTGGTGTTATCAATTTTCTGTATTGTTTCTGTTTCCATTTCTTTATTATTTCCTTTATTCTGATTACTTTTTGTTTAATTTTCTCATTTTTTCTGAAAGCTGAAGCTGTTGGTTGATACCTTCCCTCTTACCTAACACAGGCATTTAATGATGTAACTTTCCTTCTGTGTGCTACTTTAGCAGCACTCTACAAATTTTAATATGTTGAGTTAGTATTTTAATTCCATTCAAATCACTTTCTGTCGAGGCTGGAGCTGTGGCTCAGTAGTAGAGCACTTGTCTAGCATGTGTAAGGCCCTGGGTTTGATTCTCAGCGCTGCAAAAGTCCTCAACAACAACAAAGATTTTAAAAATACCTTTTGTCTTTTGATTCTTTTCCAGTCCATGGGTTGCTTGGAAGTGTGTTATTTGGTTTCCATACATTTGGAGATTTTCTAGAGATATTTCTGTTATTGACTTTTAATTTCATCTTTTTGTCAGAAAACAGACTTTATATGACTTGAATCCAACAAATGTATTGATGCATTTTTTCATGGTCCAGAGTATGGTGTGTCTTAGTAAATGTTGCGTATTAACTGAAATGAATGGATACTCTGTTGATGCTGGGTGAGATGACTCACAAACATCTGGTAGGTCAAGTTTGCTGATAGTATTTTCCAATTCCTCCCTATCTTTGCAGATTTTTGTCTATTTTTCTGTCAGCTTTTGGTAGAAAGGTATTGGAATCTCCTGCTATGATAGTGGATTTGTCTCTTTCTCCTCGATGTACTATCAATATTAGCTTCTTGCATATTTCAGTTTGCTAGGACTGCCATAACAAAGTACCAAAAACTGGGTGGTTTAAATAACTGGAATTTATTTTTATATGGTTCGGGACTCTTGAAGTTCAAGGTCAAGGTGTCAGCAGGGTTGGTTCTGAGGCCTCCCTCCTTGGATTGTTGATGGCCATTTTACATCTGTCTTTATGTGATCTTCCCTCTATAAATTACATCCAAATTTTCTCTTCTTATAAAGACACCAATCATGGAATATTAGGGTCCACCCTAATTTAGCTTAATTGTGTCTTTAGAGACTATTTCCAAAGACACTCACATTCTCAGGTGCTAGGAATTAGGACTTCAACATAATGAATTTGAGAGGTACATAATTCATCCCACAACAATGTATCTCAAGACTATTTTACTTGCAGAAATGTTTAAAGTTGCTGCATCCTTATGCTTAATTGACTCCTTGTTCATTATACAAGAACTCATTTTATCCCTAATAATATTCTTTGCTCTGAAATCTAACTATTTTAATTGGCCGCAAAATGGTATGCATTTTTACATCACTTTACTTTTAATATGTTTGTGTCTAAATCTATTTAAAGTGAATTCTTTATAGTTAACATAGAATGATCTAATTCAATCTGAAAATCTCTGTTTTTAAATTGAAATATTTAGACCTTTCACATTGAATGTAATTTTTGATATGGTTAAGCTTACATCTTGCATTTTGGCCTCTATTTGTTTCATTTGTTTTTTGTTCCCTTTTCTTTTCCCTTTTCTCTCTTTTTCTACCTTCTTTGGGTTTTCCATAATTACATTTTGTCTCCTTTGTTGGCGTATTAGCTACAGCAATTTATTTTGTTATTCTAGTAGTTGCATTAGTATTCACAGTATATAGCTTTAACTTATTACAGTCTATCTTCAGTTGATATTATATCACTTCACATAGAGTATGAGAACATTGTAACAATATTCTTCCACTTAGCTCCTCCAGGTCTCTTGCTATTTTTATTATTTTTCTTGCTTCTTTGCTATTTTGCTTATGCCTATGCATTGTATATCATTTTTGCTTTAAACCGTTGATTACTTTTTAGATTTCTCTATTTGCACTGTGTATAGAATTCTAGATCGATAGATTTTTTTTTTTTAGTACCTTAAAGATGTAATCCTTCTGTCTCCAGCTTGCATGGTTTTATCATAAGAAATCTACTGTCATTCCTTTTCCTGTGTAAGTAATGTCTCTTCCTTCTCTGTATGCTTTTAAGATTTTCTCATTACCACTTGTTTTAAGCAATTTGGTGATTTGTCTTGGTTTTTGTTTTTGTTTCTTGTATTTGTGGTTCATTTAGTTTCTTGGATCTGAGAATATATAGTTTTCAGCTGATTTGGAAAATTTTCAGACATTTCTTCAAATTCGTTCCTGTCCCTCCCTCTCTGGGATTTTAAATGCATGTATTATACTGCTTTAAGTTATCACATGGCTCACTGATACTCTTTCTATTTGTTTTAGTCCGTTTTCTTTCTGTTTTATTTTGGATAGTTTCTACGGCGATGTCTTCAAGTTCACAAATCTTTTTCAAGTTCATGACATCAAAACTGCCATTAATTTCATCACTGTTTTTTCAGATCAAACATTGCAAGTTTTCATCTCCAAAAGTTTGATTTTAAAATATCCTCCATTATTCTATTTAACATGTTTAATCTCTTTTCTAGCTTCTGAACATGTAGAATTCTATTATAATAGGTATTTTAATGTCTTTGTCTCCTGATTCTATTATGTGTTATTTCTGGGTCAGTTTTGATTGATTGGTTTTTCTCTTGGTTATTTTTATGGTTTTGATCTTAACTGTCCCCCAAAGCCTCATGTGTTGAATGACTCATTTTCAGACTATGACACTATTGGAAATTGGTGGAACCTTTAGGAGTTAGGTCACTGGGGTATGTCCTTGAAAGGGATATTGCTCGCATGCTCTCTCTTCTCTTCTCTTCTCTTCTCTTC
Organism: Geosciurus inauris; assembly: GCA_004024805.1. NCBI lineage: Eukaryota > Metazoa > Chordata > Mammalia > Rodentia > Sciuridae > Geosciurus > Geosciurus inauris. The sequence continues at coordinate 71,045 of PVHX01007081.1, forward strand.
TTTTCTTTCTCTTTCTCTCCCCCATCCCTCTCTCTCTCCTTCCTGGCTGCCAGGAGGTGAGCAGACTCCTTTGTCACACGCTCTGGTCGCCTTGATGTTCTGCCTTGCCACTGGCCCAAAAACAATGGAACCAACTGGCCATAGATGGAAAACTCTGAAACCAAAAACCAAAATAAATCTTTCTTACTTTAAATTTATTTTCTCAGGTATTTTGTCACAGTGATGGAAGTCTGATTAACACATAAATAGCATTTTCCTGCATCTTTACTTGCCTGGTGATTTCTTTTTATTGGACACTAATCATTGTAAATTTAACCTTGTTGGATGCTGGATACTTTTTTTTCTATTCCTATGAATATTTTTTAGCTTTGGGGCTGGGGTTGTGGCTCAGTGGTAGAGTGCTTGCCTACCATGTGTGAGGCACTGGGTTCAATTCTCAGCATCCCATATAAACAACTAAAATAATGTTAAAATAATATTTAAAAATTAAAAATAATATAAATAACTAAAATAATATTAAAAATAATATTAAAAAATTCTTTAACTTTGTTCAAATTTTTGTTAGTTACTGGGAATAATCTCATCCTTTCAAGTCTTGCTTTTAACATGTTTGGCAGGACCAGCATAGCATTTAGTCTAGAGTTAAGTTTCCCCTTTACTGAGGTAAACTGAGTACACAGTGCCCCAAGAATTATGACATTTTCCCACTGTGGTTGGTGGGAATGGCACTATTCCCAGCTATGGGTGAATTCTGAGAATGTTTCCTCTAATCCTTTAGGAGGTTCTTTTCCCAGGCCTGGATCATTTCTTTTTTTTTTTTTTTTAATATTTTTTTAGTTGTAGATGGACACGATGTCTTTGTTTTATTGCTTTGTATGTGGTGCTGAGGATCGAACCCAGGGCCTCACGCATGCGAGGCAAGCGTTCTACCGCTGAGCCACAATCCCAGCCCCCTGGATCATTTCTTAATATTACTTTATCAGCACTCAGTACTGTGAAACTCTCCTCTCTCTGGTGCTGTGATCTGCAGACTCTAGCATCTTTGGTCCCCTTGGACTCCCAGTCCTCTCTTTTCATCTCAAGGAGGCATCCAGGGTCAGCTTGGGCTCTTCTTCTCTATACCATATCCTGGAAACTGTCTCTAGGCAATAAGCTGGGGAAATTGTGCAGCTCACCTTGCTTATTTATTTTCCATCTCTTAGATATCCTGTACCTGATGTCCAATGTCTTAGGAATTGTTTCATATATTTTGTTCCATTTAGTTGCATAGTGGGAGCATAAATCTAGTCCTTCTGTTATTCATCTTTGAAAGATAATTTCTTTCCCTCAAGTTTAATTTCTTCTTGCTAAAGTTCATACTTTACAAAATCTTTGAGCAAAAGTAAAAAAAATAAATTTACACTTAAGCATAATTTTTGAGTTAAAAATTAGCAAATTTCTAGTCTGTGTATATCTGAAAATTTCTGCATTTTATGTTCACTTTAAATGCTGGATAGCTGAGTGTGGATTATAACTGTTTTTCTGATCACTTTGAAGCTATTTGAACATTGTCATCTATTGTTCTAATGAGAAATTGGCTTCAGACAGAACATCACTTATTTATGGATAATGCTTCCTTCCTGATAGCTTTTTAGATTTTTCTCCTTTGTTATTTTTCAATTTCTCTACAACGTGACCAGAAATGGAAATTTTTATCCTACTTACAACTCAGTGGGCCTTTTCATTTTAGGGGCTCATTTTTCTTCACTTACAGAAAAACCATCCCCACTATTTTTTCAAATGCTACCTCTACCTTATTTTCTCCTTCTGGAGCTACTAATCTAACCCACTAACCTAAGGTAAATGTTGGAAATTCTCATTTTCTCTTTACTGAGAACTTACTATGTGCCAAGAACCATAAACTCATTTAATCCTCATAGCAACAGCATGAAGTAGTACTAGTATATCTCCATTTCATAGATAAGACACAAAAGGGTTTAAAACGTACCTAAGGCCTAGGTTACTAGGCCTAATTACTAGTAAGTAGCAGAGTTAAGGTTTAATTCCAGGTGCATGGCTTCAAAGCCCATATTCTCCACTAATATTCTATGTTGTTCTCATTTTGTCCTTTGGTTATGCTTTCTGTAGGATATTATGAGTAGTTTCTTCATATCAATTTGAGTTTACTAAATCTCTTTCCAGATGTGTCTAATTTAGTCTTCAAAATATCTATTGAGGTTTTTTTTATATTTTTATTTTATTTATTTTTATGTGGTGCTGAGGATCGAACCCAGGGACTCACACATGCGAGGCGAGCACTCTACCACTGAGCCACAGCCACAGCCCTCTATTGAGTTTTTAATGTTTTTAGTAGTGCATTATAGTTATATATAATAGTGGAGTTAATTTTGGCATATTTATATATGCATATAAATAGTTTGCTCCATCTCAATACCAATTACTTTCTCTTTTCCTTCCCTCCTCTCTCCTCTGATCCTCTTCCTTGACTCTATTAGTTTCTCTTCTGTTTGTTTTTTAATTATTGTATTATTGTTATTTATATATAAAATTGGAATGCATTGTGATATATTCATACATGTATATAGCATAATTGGGTCAACTTCATTCCCCAGTTCTTCCACTTTCCCTCCTCCCCACCCCTCCCCCTTTTACCCCTTCCTCTACTGATCTCCCTTCTATTTTCACAAGATCCACCCCCACCTTTTTTATTCATTTCTTCTCTTTAGCTTCCACATATGAGGAAAAAAATTAGACCCTTGACTTTCTGAGTCTGGATTATTTCACTTAGCATGATGTTCTCCAGTTCCATCCATTAACCAGCAAATGACATAATTTCATTCTTCTTTATGTGTATATATGCCAAATTTTCTATACCCATTCATCTGTTGTTGATTACCTATGCTGGTTGAACTTGGCTATTGTGGAATTGTGCTGCTCTAAACATTGGTATGCATATATCATTATAGTGTACTGATTTTAGTTCTTTTGGATAAATACCAGTGGGTTAGAAAACTTTGTTATATGATGGCTCCATTCCTGGTTTTTTGAGTAATTTCCATATTGGTTTCCAAAGTAGTTGTACTAATTTGTAGTCCTATCCACAATGTATAAGTGTATATTTTCTCCCACATCCTCACCAGCAATTATCATTATTTGTATTCTTGATGATTGCCATTCAAACTGGGGTGAAATGAAATTTCAGGGTAGTTTTGATTTGCATCTCCCTGATTGCTAAGGGTGTTGAACACTTTTTCATGCATTTGTATTTGTTCTTTTGAGAAATGTCTATTTAGATATTTTGCTCATTTATTGAGTGGGTTATTTGTGTGTGTGTGTGTGTGTGTGTGTGTGTGTGTATGTTTCTTGAGCTTTTTATATATTCTTTATATATTCTGGCTTTTAATCCCCTGTTGGAAGAGTAGCCAGAATAGTTTCCTATTCTGTAGACTACTATCTCTTCAGACTCTTAAATGTTTATTTTGCAATGGAGAAGCTTTTTAATTTAATGTCATCCCACTTCATGATTCTTGGTTTTGTGTTTTGAGCTTTAGGAATCTTATTAAGAATGTCAGTGCTGGGCTGGGGGTGTAGCTCAGTGGTAGAGCGCTTGGCTAGCATGCGCGAGGCACTGGGTTTGATTCTCAGCACCACATACAAATAAATAAAATAAATAAAGATCCATCAACAACCAAAAAAATTTTTTTTTTAATTTTAAGAAAATTTTAAAAAATTTAAAAAAAGAATGTCAGCGCCTGTACCAATATGTGGAGTGAATCTACTGTTATGGCAATACCATGCTGCTTCTGTTACTGTAGCTCTGTAGTATAAATTCAGGATCAGGTATTGTGGTGCCTTCGACCTTGCCTTTCTGCTCAGGATTGCTTTGACTATTCTGTTATTCTTCCATATAAATTTTAGGACTGTTTTTCTAGTTCTGTGAAAAATATCATTGATATTTTAATGGAGAGTGCATTGAACTGTATATTGCTTTTGGTAATATGGTCACTTTGATGATATTAATTCTACCTATCTATGAACAGGGGAGACCTTTCCATCTTCTAAGGTCTTCTTCACTTTCTTCAGTGCTTTATAATTTTCACTGTAGAGGTCTTGGTTTTATTTTTTGAGCTTTAGAAATCTTATTAAGGATGTCATTTCCTGCACTAATATGTTGGACTGGATCAGAGTGAACCAGCTTCTAAGGCTTTCTTCTGTTTTCTTCTTTAGATTTATTCCCAAGTATATTTTTGGAGGCTATTGTGAATGGAGTAGTTTTCTCGATTTCTTTCTCAGCAGATACATTATTGGAATAGAATAAAGCTATTGATTTTTGTATGTTGACCTTGTATCCTGCTACTTTGCTGAATTTGTTTATAAGATCTATAAGTCTTCTGGTGGTCTTTTTTTTTTTTTTTTGGATTCTCTGAATATAAAATCATGCATTAGCAAACAGAGATAGTTTGATTTATTTTTTTCTATTTATATTCCTTTAATATTCTTTAACATTCTTATCTTGCCTGATTGCTCTGCCTAGAGTTACAAAAACTATATTGAATAGGTAGTGGTGAAAGTGGACATCCTTGTCTTGTTCCTGATTTTAGAGGAAATGCTTTCATTTTTCTCCATTTAACATGATGTTAGCTTTGGGTTGTTATATATAGCTTTTATGATGTCAAGGTAAGTTCCTTTTGTCCTTAGTTTCTCCCATGTTTTTAACATGAATAGGTGCTGGATTTCGTCAAAGGCTTTTTCTGCATCTATTGAGATGACCATGTGAATTTTGTCCTTGATTTTATTTATATGATAAATTCATTTATTGATTTATGTACACTGAACCAGTCTTATACCCCTGGAATTAATGCAATTTGATTGGATTCATCAAGGGTGGTGCTGAGGATCGAACTCAGCACCTCACACATGGTAAGCAAGCGCTATACCACTGAGCCCCAGTTCCCAGCCCCCTCCCTTTATTTTGCATTAGATTTTAATCTTTAATATTTAACATTATTGCTCTAGGAAGTCACTTCCCTGAACCAAGAATAGAATGCTAATTACATAAAAATATATAGATATAAAAGTAGTTCTCCATTTTCCCAGAGGGGAGGGAAACAATCCATGTATAACTTCTAAAATAGTCAAGTTTTTTGTTTTAATTAATTAAAGTTGTGATCATCTCATTTATTAGTTCTAACTTACATATTTAAATTAGAGAAACATTATTAGACAACCATTACAATTTATAAACGTAAGGTGCCATGATTGAGTAAATAGATTTCCTCCAGAGTGGATGTGTCCCTTCTCCCACCAACTAATGAAGCAGCAATAAACATTAGTTGAAATTTATTAGTAGATGATACACTGTTAATCTTGCTAATGTGTTTTTGAATGCGGTTTGATAATATTTTATTAAGGAATTTTGCATCTATGTTTATCAGGGATATTGGTCAGTAGCTTTATTTCCTGGGTGTGTCTTTTTTTAAACTATGAAGCACTTTACTTATTTATTTATTGAAGTGCTAGGACTTGAACCCAGTGCTTTGTGCATGCTAGGCAAGTTGTCTACCACTGAATCACACCCCCGCCCTTCTTTCATGTGTCTTTATCTGGTTTGGTATTAGAGTGATCTTGGCTTCATAGAATGAATTTGAGCATGTTCCATCTCTTTCTGTTTCATGAAACATTCTAAGGAGGATTGGTATTAAGTTTTCCTTAAAGATCAGGTAGAAACCAACTGAGAATCCATCTGGTCTTGGGCTTTACTCTTTTGAAAGGGGTTTATTGTTTTTTTGGTTTTTTGTTTATATTTTTTATTAGTTGTAGATGGACACAGTATCTTTATTTTATTTATGTATTTTAACGTGGTGCTGAGGATCGAACCCAGTGCCTCACGCATGCGAGACAAGCACTCTACCACTGAGCCACAATCCCAGCCCCTTGAAAGGGTTTTAAAAAAATTTTTTTTAGTTGTAAATGGACACAATACATTTATTTAATTAATTTATTTATATGTGGTGCTGAGGATCAAACCCAATGCCTCACATGTGCTAGGCAAGTACTCTAACACTGAGCCACAATACCAGCCTTTTTTTTTTTTTTTAATATTTTTTAGTTGTAGATGGACACAATATCTTTATTTTATTTTTGTTTTTATGTGGTGCTGAGGATCAAACCCAGTGCCTCACGCATGCGAGGCAAGCACTCTACCACTGAGCCACAATCCCAGCCCCCAGCCTTTTTTTAAAAAAAATATTTATTTATTTATTTTTTAGTTTTAGGTGGACAGAATATCTTTGTTTTTATGTGGTGCTGAGGATCGAACCCAGTGCCTCACGCGTGCTAGGCAAGCACGCTACCACTGCGCCACAATCCCAGCCCCAATACCAGCCTTTTTGAAAAGCTTTTTATTACTGCTTCAATCTTACTGCTTAATATTGGTCTGTTTAAGTTTTCTATATACTCTTGGCTCAGTTTGGGTAGGTCACATGTGCCTGGAAATTTGTCATTATCTAGCTTTTCTAATTTATTGAAATGCAGGTTTTCAAAATAATCCATAATGATCCTCTGGGTTTTAGAAATGTCTGTGCTGGTATCTCTTTTTTCATCTCTAATTTTTTTATTGGCGTCTTCTCTCTCTTTCTTTGGGCTAGTTTGGCTAAGGGTTTATCAATCTTGTTTATCTTTTCAAAGAACTAAATCTTTGTTGCATTGATCCTTTTTATGTTTTCATTCTCTATTTCATTCATTTCAGTTCTGATTTTAATCATTTCCTTTCATCTACTGGTTTGGGAATTAGTTTGTTCCTGCTTTTCTAGGGCCCTGAGATGTAGCATTAGACTGTTTATTTGGGATATGTCTTTTTTTAAATGTAAATACTTGATGCTATAAACTTTCTTCTTAGAACCACCTTCCTAGTGTCCCAGAAATTTTGGTGTCATGTATCTTTATTCTCATTTGATTTTAGGAATGTTTTATTTCTCCTTTCATTGCTTCTATGATCCATTTCTCCTTTAAGAGTGTTTTACAATTTCTGTGTGTTTTTGTAATTTTTATGATTTTTCTTATTGTTTATTTCTAATTTCATTCCATTATGATCTGATGAGATGCATGAGATAATAGCAGTTATTTCGTATTTGCTAAGACTTGCTTCATGACCTAAAATATGGGCCATTTTGGAAAAGGTTCCATGAGCTGCTGAGAAGAAAGTGTATGCAGCTGTTGTTGGATGAAATATTCTATAGATGTCTATTAGATCCATTCAATTTATAGCATTATTTAGATCAAAAGTGGTTTTGTTGATTTTATGTCTAGATGACCTATCTATGGGTATGAGGAGTTTGTTGAAATCACCCAATATTATTGTCTTGGGGTCTATCTGGGACTTGTTGTCAAGAAATGTTTGTTTGACGTAATTAGGTACACCAACATTTAGGGCATATTTACTATCATTATATCTTCTTGTTGGATTGGTCCCTTTAACAGTATGTAGTGACCTTCTTTGTCTCTTCTGTTTAATTTTTGCTTGCAATAGCTTTGTCTGATATGAGAATAGTTACTCTGTTTGTTTTTAAATTCCATGTGCATGGAATATCTTTTTCCAGGCGTTTACTTTCAGTCTGTGGATGTCTTTGCACAGACAGTTGTTTGTTGCAAATAGCATATGATTGGATCTTGTTTTTAATCCATTCTGCCAGTCTATTTATTTTATTTGGAGAGTTGAGACCATTTATATTCAGAATTATTTGGAGAGATGTTTGTTATTTGTAGTTATCTTTAGTTTGTTTCACAGCTTTAATTTTCAATTGATTAATTGATGTTCTGGTAAGCTTCATCTATTTGAGAGCTCTGGGGTTTGTTTTTTAAGTTCTTTGTATAGTATTTCTTTAAGTATTCTATGTAGTTATGGTTTAATAGTTATGAATAGTTTTGATTGATTTCTTTTCAGAATTCCTCTCTCTTTATTGAAATGGTCTTTTACCTCTTGTATTTTCTCTCTTAATTCATCCCTAAGGTTCTTTTAGCTCATTAACCATTTTAATAATTAATTTAATTTGTTTTCCTCTGGAATTTCATCCCCTTCCCCAAGTTCATGTGTTCCTTCATTGGGTAGTTGTAAATTTGGGGTGGAAAGATTTGTTTGCCTATTTCCTCATGTTTTCAGAGGTCTTGGATTTGCAACCTATGAAGTGGATTCTTCTTCCTCTTTTGTGAGGATATCCTTTGATGTGTAGTTACCTCTTTCATAATAAGTCCTGTGCTTTTGGTATCTCTTTGGTTTAACACATAGGCTCAGTGTAATCTAAACATTAGCTTCTATCACCAATGTCTCTTAGTTAGCCACTGCGGATCTGCTAACTTAATTCATTCTTGGAGAGCTGCTTGCAGAGCTGTATGTTTCCCTAAGCCATCATTTTGGAATCTTTCTCTGATTTTGCCATAGGAGTAGACATATAAGAGTGAGACCTCACATTCCCCTCTAGTTGTTCCTACTTGGGGCCTAGTTGTTAGTTTGGGGGCTTTTATCTCCCCTACTCTATGTGTCCAAGTATTATTGAAGTTTGAATGGATTTAATTTGTGTGTGGAAGAAGGTGCACTGTCGGCCGGGCGCAGTGGCGCACGCCTGTAATCCAGCACTTTGGGAGGCTGAGACAGGAGAATCGCGAGTTCAAAGCCAGCCTCAGCAACAGTGAGGCGCTAAGCAACTCAGTGAGACCCTGTCTCTACATAAAACACAAAGTAGGGCTGGGGATGTGGCTCAGTGGTCAAGTACCCCTGAGTTCAATCCCCAGTACCAAAAAAAAAAAAAGATACACTGTCATTTTGCTGAGTTGTAAGTACAGTTCAGCCACAGGGTTTCTACCCTGTGAATTTGTTAATCACTTTTCAGCCCCTCTCAGAAAAAGGGGAAACCAGCAACAGCAACAACAACAGTGATCATTACACAGCATCACAATAAATGGCTGATGCTTACTATCATGTGTACTACACTAATTACCACAAAACGTGGAATGACAAGGTTAGTATGTGACAATAGCAACGCCAATAAACAACCACAAACTAAATCTACCTTTACAGTATACTTCTAGTGCAGAACTAATAACCGCAACATGCATGGTGAGGGTAGGAATTACATAAATTAAATAGTTCTAGAAGAGAATAAAGTTATAGTTCATTAAGAGAAAAGAAAATGGGGTAGGGAGGCAAAAAGTGGCTTAAAATATTCAAAATGTAGACAGAGGAAAAGCAGGAGAGAAACAGCAAGTGATGACTATAAAGAAGGAACTAAAAATAACCAAAACATTTAAAATAAAAAAGAGCCAGAAACAGTGGCACACGCCTGTAATCTCAGCAGCTTGGGAGGCTGAGGCAGGAGGATGTCAAGTTCAAAGCCAGTCTCAGAAAGTTAGAGAGGCCCTAAGTAATTCAGTGAGACTCTGTCTCTAAATAAAATATAAAAAAGGTCTGGATGTTGCTCAGTGGGTTAGCACCCCTGGGTTCAATCCCCGGTACAAGACAGAGAGAGAGAGAGAGAGAGAGAGAGAGAGAACAAGAACAAGTGAATTTGGCTATTGGAAGAGAAAGAAAGGAGAGAAAGAGTAATAACGAGAAGCAAAAACAAACAGAAGTCAAACCAAAACAAATAAACAAAAAACAGATGAAGAAAGAAAAAACTGATAAAAATGAAGAGAAAAAATGAATACATATGTACACCATGAGCCAATTAGCACAGCAATAATGTGTACACACACACACAGAGGAAAAAGGAGAAGGGAAAAAATCTTAATGAAAAATGAAAGGATTATCTCTGGTGACATGGTCGAAACTCTGTCACACTGTCCTTCCTGTTTTTCTTTGGCTGAGTGTTCCTTAGGGAGAGCAAGGGCTTGGGATTGTTAAACCTTGGGCTTGGGATTGTTAAACCTTGGGCTAATCCTTGAGTTGCTCACTAAGCTGCCACTAGAGTGGCCTGGAACCGAAGCTAGTTGTAATAGCACTCAACTTTTCCTCTCACCAGAATAAGGCAGAACACAATGGGAAGTAGTGATCATTGGAGGTTTGTCTGGGCAAACTAGATAGATGCACTCCTAGAGTGGAACTGAGGCGGAGTTCCAAATGTGAAGTTCTAACCGCTGATGTTTAGTTTTGATCGACTTTTGGAGTTTGGTCAGGTGGTATCTGCTCAAGAGGGAATAGCTCCACTCACCCTAATGGAAGGCATATGCTGATTTCTGCTGGGCATCTGGATCTCCAGGGCCTCCCAAGAACTCCATTGGTAGGGCAAAGAAACCAAACCTCTGCATACAGGTCTCACACATGAATGTGAGCCTCCCTGGATCAGAGCCTGAGTGCAAATGTGTCCACCTGTCCAGTGGCTGTGTTCTCTCTGTCCAATGCCACAAACCATCAGATCCAAAGTGAGAGCAAGTTGCACTCCCCTCAGTGTCTCCAGCCTGAGTCCCCCAGGTACAATCTTCATACCCATTTCAGTTGTTCCCCACTAAGTGCACTTTAGATCTCATAGCAGGTGCAAGCAGGGACAGTCTGATTATGCATGTTATGAACCTCCAGCAGTAGAAAGCTGCCTCTGTGGGGCACAACGGTGCATGCCTGCAATCCCAGTGACTGGGAGGCTGAGGCAAGAGGGTTGTAAATTCAAGGCCAGTCTCAGCAATTCAGCAAGGGCCTCACTTAGTAAGTCTCCAAATTTAAAAAAAATAAATAAATAAAAAGCTGGGGATATGGCTCTGTGGTAAAGTGTCCCTGAGTTCACCAAGAGAAAGAAAGAAAGAAGGGAAATGAAAAGAAAAGAAGAAAGGAAAGGTACTTAATGGCCACTTCAAGGTGGCTCCCATTTGGTGCTCCGCTCACCAATGGAGCACTTTTCACACGTCAGTTCACCAAGCTGCCTCTGGGTCAGTTAAGATCGGACTGCCTCTCTTTTCCATGGGCTCTCTCATGCCAACTTTTTCATAGTCTTTCTCTCTTTTCCTCTGTTGCTCCTCCCCTCTCAGGTGAACTGGTGCTGTTGACATTATTGGCTGGGACCTCAAGGTGTTCTTTCTTGTCTTATGTTCAAAGCACCCAAATTTCTGTGTCTCTATGATTCTGACATTGAATTTTGGTGAATTCCCTGTGGCTCACCTGAAGCAGTACTATGGCTGCTTGAATCCCAAAGCACGGAGCAACTGGAAAGCACACCCTTCCTCTACTCCATCATCTTTTTCCCTCTACTGAGTTTTTAAAGTTCATTTCTACTAATTCTATTTGGTTCTTTTTTCATCACCCCTTCATGACTTATGTCACCCATTCCTAATTTTATCTCTTAAAAATATTTATATTAGGGCTGAGGGTGTGGCTCAGTGGCAGAGCGCTTGCCTCCCATGTGTGAGGCACTGGGTTCGATCCTCAGCACCACATAAAAATAAATAAACACAATAAAGACACTGTGTCCACGTATAACTAAAAAATATTTTTAAAAAATATTTATATTAAAGTCTCTGATCGACCTTGATTATCTTAACCTTGGGTACATGCACCACTTAGCCCTGTCTTCAGGAAAAGACTGGCCACTCAGCCATGGGTGGTGCAGTCAACAGGTGCCCTCAAGCTGTTTGTGTCTTTAGGGTCTGCCTCAGCTACTGAGTAGGGGCCATGCTTTTCCTTGGAGGTCCCTAAGCAATACCTGGACATGGCAGATGCACTGGAGTCTTGTCATTCCTGCTCAACACACTCTTCTAATGGGAGTATTTGTTCTGTAGTTCCTCTTTGGGCTAGCCAAGACTCTCATTTCTGCATCACATCTGAATCTCTCTCTGTCCCAACTGGCTTCCTCCTCACTTTATCTTTGCAGTCATTTCCCCTCAATAACCACCCCCCCACTCCTAACTCCAACTAACACAGCATGTGAATTGTCCATCTTGTTTCATCTTCTGAATTTCTCTCCCATCAATCCACTTATACATACATATTTTTTAAACTATGAGCTTATCTTCAGCGGGAACTGCTTTCTGTGGAAGTCCCATGTGCTCTGCATTGTGGGAGGGTGCCATGGGTAGTTTCATGATAAGCTCCATTAGTTTAGCCAGTTCCAAGATAAAGTTTATGTTAATTTCTTGGCTAGAGTTCCCCTAACACTACCATCATGATATAGCTACTGCAAATGCAATCTCACATTCACACTAATGCAGATCATGATTACAGTTGTTCCCAGGTGGCTCTGCTCTACCTAAAACTTTTGAGTTCAGTTTTATATTTTAAAATGTGTTGCTGTGTATTTAGAGCAAGAGATGACAGTGGCTTTTGTCTTCCTTACAGTAACTCTTGCTCACTGAAGCAAATCCAATAATCTGTATTAAATAGATATAAATACGGATATATCTGACTTAAACATTACACAATGTATATATATATCAAAACATCACATGGAACCCCATTAATATGTACTTTATTTATTTTTTTTTGGTACCTGGGATTGAACTACTGAGCCACATCCCCAGCCTTTTATATTTTATTTAGAGACAGGCTCTCACCGAGTTGCTTAGGGTCTTGCTAAGTTGCTGAGGCTAACTTTGAACTTGTGATCCTCCTGCCTTAGCCTCCCGAGTTGCTGGGATTACAGGAGTGCACCATGATGCCCAGTTATATTTTTTATTTTTTTATCAGCTAAAATATATATACATACTATTTTGTCAGCTTTTCACTGCTGTGACCAAAAGACCTGACAAGAACAATTAGAGAAGGAAAAGTTTATTTGGGGGCTTACATTTTCAGAGGTCTGAGTCCATAGATGACCAACTCCATTCCCAGGTCGCAAGGTGAGGCTGAACATCAAGATGGAAGAGTGTGGTTGCAGGAAGCAGCTCAAAACATCACACCAGGAGAGAGAGAGGGAGAGAGGGAGAGAGAGAGAGAGAGAGAGCACTCTCTCCTCAGCATGACAAAATATAAATCCAAAGGCATGGCCCCAATGACCCACCTCCTCCAGCCACATCCTACCTGCCTACAGTTACCACTCAATTAATGCCTATCAGGGAGTTAATTCATTGATTGGATTAAGGCTTCCACAACCCAATCATCTCACCTCTAAACCATCCTGCATTGTCTCACACATGAGCTTTTGGGGGAACATCATGTATCTAAACCATAACATATGAAATTACACACACACACACACACACATACACACACATATGATTAATTGCATTTCCATATAATTTGTTTTTTTTTTTTTTTTTTTGGTACTGGGGATTGAACTCAGGGGCACTCGACCACTGAGCCACATCCCCAGCCCTATTTTGTGTTTTATGTAGAGACAGGGTCTCACTGAGTTGCTTAGCACCTTGCCATTGGTGAGGCTGGCTTTGAACTCGCGATTCTCCTGTCTCAGCCTCCCTAAGTGCTGGGATTACAGGCTTGAGCCACCGCGCCCAGCTTCCATATAATTTGTTTCTTTGGTCTTCCTACCCATTTTTAAATTTTTTACTTTGAAATAATTATAGATTCACAGGAGATGACCCCAGCCCAAGGCATAGAGGAAGAGGGGGAAACTGACCCAGCCTGATCCCACCAGGATGCTCAGAGGAGGAGGAGGAGACTGACTGGGCTGTGGCCTCCCATCAACCAACAGGCAGCTGTCCTGGCCTACTTCCATCTAGGGAAAACAGCCAGGACTAGGAAGACCATCCCTGAGGTCCCTGCAGGCTCAGTTACACCAGAGGTGAGGTACTGGTAACACCACAAGATTACAGGGTAGAAACTGATGGATGGGCACAGCTAGAGGGGAAGACACATGAACATCATGAAAAAAATAAGGGAAGAAAATGCCCCAATCAAACCAAGATGCTACAACAATAGAATCCATTGACAGCACAGTAGATGAAACATCAGAGAAGGAATTCAGAATGTACATAATTAAAATGAGCTGTGAAGCACCAAATAATATGAGCGCAATTACAGGCAACAATTGATCACTCCAACAAAGAGAGATTAGAGAGTAAATACAGGGAGCAAAAGATTACTTCAAGAAACAGAGAGTCTGAAAAAAAAACAAGCAGAAATTCTTGAAATGAAGGAAACAATAAACCAAATAAAAAATTCAATACAAAGCATCACCAACAGACTAGAGAACTTGGAAGACAGAACCTCAGACAATGAAGACAAAATATGTAATCTTTTTTTTTTAATATTTTTTTAGTTGTTGATGGACACAATGTCTTTATTTTATTGCTTTGTATGTGGTGCTGAGGATCGAACCCAGGGACTCACGCATGCGAGGCAAGCGCTCTACCGCTGAGCTACAATCCCAGCCCCAAAATATGTAATCTTGAAAATAAAGTTGACCACACAATGAAGATGGTAAGAAACCAAGAACAGAACATCCAGGAATTATGGGATAACATGAAAAAAACCAAATTAAAGAATTATTGGGATAAAGGAAAGCACAGAGGTACAAACCAAAGGAATGCACAATCTCTTCAATGAAATAATATCAGAAAATTTCCCAAACATCAAGAATGAATTGCAAAATCAAATACAAGAGGTTTACAGATACCCAATGTACAAAACTACAACAGATCCACACCAAGGCACATTATAATGAAAATGCCTAACATACACAATAAGGGTAGAATTTTAAAAGCTGCAAGAGAGAAGGTTCAGATTATATACAGAGGGAAACCAATTCGGATTTCAGCAGATTTCTCAACCCAGATCCTCAAAGCCAAGAGATCCTGGAACAACATATACCAAGCTCTGAAAGAAAATGGGTGCCAAACAAGAATCTTATATCCACCAAAATTAAACTTCAGCTTTGATGATGAAATAAAAACTTTCCATGATAAAAAAAAAAAGAAGTTAAAAGAATTTACAGCAAGAAAGCCTGCACTAGAGAGAATTCTTGGCAAAATATTCCATGAAGAGGAAATGAAAAACAACAATGAAAATTGGCAAAGAGAGGAACTACACTAAGGGAAAAGCCAATCAAAGGAGAAACCAAGTCAAGTTAAAAACCAAAAATAAACTAAAATGAATGGGAATACAAATCATATTTCAATAATAACCCTGAACATTAATGGCCTAAACTCATCAATTAAAAGAAACAGACTGGCAGATTGGATTAAAAAAGACTCAAATTGTGGAATTCACACTGATGTTGGCTCAGGGCTATGCCTACAATGGAGAAAAGGACTGTTAGGGACATCAGCTGAACATAAATATTGGTTATTGTGCTATCCAATGAATTTATCCTTATTCCTCTATACCTGTAAGGCAAATTTTTTCAAAATTTTTCTTTGGTTTTAGTTTTCTGTAATTTGAATATGAAATGGCTATGTATTACTTTATTTATTCACCTATTTATATCTGGTACTTATCCTATTTGATATTCTCTCAAAATCTGTAATTTTTATCTCATTTTAGTTTTTGAAAAATTTTCAGATATTTTTACTTCAAAAATTTTTTTCTGCTCTGTTTTCCTTTCTTCTTTTTGTATTCTAATTATGCATGCTTTATTCTTTGATGTTGTCCCACAGTTCTTGGGTTGCTTTTACTTCCTTTGTAATTTTGTTTGGGAAATTTTTAATTACTTTATCATCAAGATCATGGTTTCTTTCCTGGGCTATAATTTAATTGATGGCGTCAGAAGGCATACTTCCTTTCTATTTCAACATGTTTGATATCTAGAATTTTGTTTTGATTCTTAAAGTTTCCATTTTCCCTAACATAGTTTATAAGTTTTTGCATGCTATGTACTTTTTCCCATTAGAGTATTTAACATATTAATCAAAATTACTTCAGTTTTTTAAAACTTTTCAATTCAAACATGTATGATATGTTTGAGTCTGATTTTTATCTGCAGACTACATTTTAGCATGTCTTCTGGCCTGTCTTGTAATTCTTTGATGAAAGCCAGACGTGTTTTATTGAATGATAAAAAATGAGGTAAATAGGCCACTGATAGGAGTATTTATTTTATCTGGTGAGGACTTGTCTGGTGTTAAATGCTTGCTTGCAGCTAAAGGTACCAGAGGCTTTAAGTTTTCATCCTGTACTTTGTTTTATCTCACTGTTTGAGTTTCCTCAAACACTGTTTCAGGGAGAAAGAATCTGTGTGTTACAACTTTTTCAGCTGGAATTGATTGTTATTATACCAGATTCTTGCTGTTTTGCAGGTCAGATATGGGACAAAGGAGTTTTTCTAATCTTATGCAATCTTTAAGTGGGTCTATGTCTGAGGACTATGACTTTCACAAGTGTTTTATCAAGTACCACCCTCGCTGGCACCCTTACTCCCATCTCTGACTGCAGCATTCCCAATACTTTTCTTTGAAACTTTGTCCTTCATTGACTTTGCTTTTAATTCACAACCTAATCCTATCAGAGACATTAGGTCTTTCTGGAATCTTCAGTGGGAAACTGGTGGGGTATCTGGAAGGAAAACTGTGGAACTGTGAGGGTTTTCCTAAGTCTACAGGACCCCAGGGTTTCCTTAATCTCCAATTAGCCCATATTCTGTCTCTAGCCATTCTTCAAGATTATGTATACCAGTTGACAGCTGTAGCAGCTCACTGTTGGGTCCAAGAAATGTAATTTGACTTTCAGACGTTTTTGTTACTTACAGTAATTTACAGTAATAAAAGACTGGTGACTTTTGATTACTTAACATATCAGAGATGAGATATGAAGTCAGTTTCTTAATTTTAAAACAATGTTTAAAAAGTTGTTTAATTGTATTCATTCTTTCCATTTCTGTGTTCTTTTTTCCATCTCTGATTTTTTCCATCATCCATTTTATTTGGGAAATGCTTTTGTTGAATACAGAAAACCAATGTGATAATTCTATTTCATGTTTTTAATCTTATTCCTACATCTTCTGTAGACTGCTTTTCATTTCTTTGTATAAAATAATTTATATAATTTTTACATATTGAGTAGTTTTATATAGTGAATAGTTTATAGTTTATCAGATCTACATTGCATTATTTCTACTCATTCTTTCTTAAGCAATATACATAGATCCTATTGGATAATTTAAAATAAATAAATAGTAGATAAATGAATAAACAACAAAAAAGAAAGAATTATAGATTCACCTGAAATTGCTGAGAAGTTCCTGTGTACCCTTCACAGAGCTTCCCCTACTCAAGATCCTGCACTTCAAGATGGTGATCAGATGCCTCAGATGTAGAGGAGAGTTTTTGCAGATACTGTCCATTTCCTGCTCATGTCTGTTAAATCCACCCTTCACCAAGGTCTCTCAGTGGTGGTATTTAAATATCCCAGCTTCCTCATCCCTCAGGTTGATTGTTTCTGAGGCATGTTTTGTGCCTTTTTCCAGCTTCCCTATAGGAGTAAGCTTTAATAACCCCTTATAGTAGTTTACTAGTGCACTCTTACAGGCTGCCTTTTATCTCAGTAGACTTCTCTACTAGTTATAACTGATACTTCCCAAATAACACAATTTAATTCAAGAGTTTTGTCTCTGATCTGCTTTGGGTCTTCTACACTAAGAGCTTGTACCAGAAATGTTCTTAGAATGATCTTAAGATGGATTCTAGAATTGGATAATTTACCAGCCAATAACAGCAAGATCCCATTTCTGATACTCCGTAACATATTTAGAAACCCTATTATAAGTGAACTGGGGCTAGGATATGAGTATAAGGGGAATGCAGTGGTCATGTAATCCCTCCAGCATGTGTGAGATGTGGAAATAATGATAAAGAACTGGTGAAATCCATCAGTTGTTGTTATGTACCACTGATGTGCCAAAGAAAGAAAATTATAGAGTCAGACTAGCCAACTATCAACAGGGCATGGCATGAAAGACAGAAAAATCCCATGATGACATTTTAAAAATCCTCTAATGTTTTGCAGCTGTAGGGTAGATAGGGCTGAAAACCACATTCAGGACCTAATGACAAGAGTAGCAGAAGTGTCCCATTCCCCCTGACAAGGGGACATTAGGCTCCCTCCCCTAGCCTGGAGGACATGCAGAGGCCTCACCTGGAAGATGCCTTGAATGATGATACTTGCTTGCCTCAACATCTGAGTCTACCTCCTCTGTATCTTTAAGCCAGTCACTAGGGTAAAGTCTCAGCCTGGTACTACTGAGGAAGCACTACTCTTGCTTGGAGAAATAGGATATTTTTAGAACTTCAGGGCCTAATTGGAACCAAGAGAAAACTGGAGGACATGTCTGGGAATGGATATTGAGGGTGCTGAGTGGTGAAGGAGAAGGGAACGTAGGGATGGAGAAGTTTTTGATAAGGAGGTACTCTCCTGGGCAAGAACACATAGAGTTGGGATAGTTTCTTGAAACTTGGAGAGGAAAGATGATCAGAGTCCCTCATGAGACAGAAACCACAGCACTAATTTCATATTTTCTAATGTAAATTATTGTTATGTAGGTATTAGTTTATTATCTAGGAAACTGAAAAAGCAAAAAATTTTAAAAAAAGAGTATTATCACACAGAAGCAACAACAGGAACAGATACCATACCCAGGGCTGGTGAAACAAGGCAAGAGGGTAACATTATCAAATTTAGAAGCTTAGAAGAGGATTTCCAAGAAATGAAAGCTCAGACTTGGAGGAGGATTGCCAAAGTGTTGGAAACTGGTGCCACAAAGTGTTGGGAAAACTGCAAACTGGTTTCAGCTGCTGCCAAGAGAAGGCAGTGCAGATGCCAGGGTGAAGAAGCGTTGCTAGGGCGACGCTCACAGGAACAGGAAGCCAAGAGGAAGAAGCAAGACCCTTCTTCCTGCTTCAGCCCCGTCAGCTACCTCCTGCAGTCATTGGCAGGGCATAGCAGGGAGCGATTGGCAGGGCTGAAATGTGATTCTGAGTCGCAGCTCCTGCATCACACAACATGGTGTAGAAGGGTGGGCGTGGTGCTAAGAGGCAATAGCTTAACTGATAGAAGGAACAGTTACACAAATGCTTGCAAGGATGTGAAGAAAAAGGAGCCCTTATCCATTGTGGGTGTGCTAATGTAAATTAGCACAGTCACTATGGAAAACAGAATGGAGGTTCCACAAAACACTGGAACTACCATATGATACAGCTATACCACTCCTAGATGTTTTTCCCAAGGAAAATAAGTCATCTTACAAAAGAGATACGTGCATACCTGCTTATTGCAGAACTATTCAAAGCCAAAATACGGAATCAGCCTAAGTGCCTGTCAACAGATGAATGGATAAAGAAAATATGGTATGTATACACAAGGAAATATTATTCAGCCATAAAGAAGAATGAAGTCATGTACTTTGCAGGAAAATGAATGGAACTTGAAGATACCATGTAAAGTGAAATAAACTAGATGCAGGAAGACAAGCATCACATGTTTCCTCTCATATGTAGAAAGTAAAAGAAGAAAAAAAATGACCTGAAAGCAGAAAAAGAACTATTAGGAAAGGGGAATGGGACCAGGAGAAGCAGGGAGAGAGGGGAAGACAAGAGAGACTAGAAGAGAGGTGGACACGACCAAATTATGATGGATGTATATATGGAAATTTCATGGTGAAACAATTAATAATTATATAATAGTGCACATTAATAATTATTATAATTTCTAAAGAACAGTTACAATAAATGATGAAGAAATGCACAAACTTCCAGAAAAAGGGTCAGAGGTGGGCCTGCTAGAAGAAATCCATTACTTAAAACCAGAGGACCTACCCACTGAATGTGTTTCCAGTATGCTTCTTCATTGGAGAAGAAAGGAATGAGCTCATGAAGGAGGCACAGGCATCACTGAGCAGCTCAGCAGTGGCTTTCTTTTCTAACGTAGGTGAACAGTAGGGGACATTGCTATGATACTGGACTCAATGTTTGTTAAAGGTGACAATGGGGCTCCAGAATAGCAGATGCCAGGTGGCAGCACTTAACCATGAGGCACACAGTGGAAGGAATTACCATAATGGGCAGCAAAGCCAGAAAGCCAACCAGGGGCCCTTACCTACATGGGAATCTGGAGTTCCTCAGGGTAAGATCAATGGGCTATGCGCAAGGGTATTTTTGACCACGATAACAACGAAGGTCAAGGGCATACAATCTAAAGCCTGAGGTATCTATCACGATGGAAAATCACATCCCATTTTTTGTGCTAGTCCTTAGACCCAGAACTTATTGTTTGAAGAAAAGACTGGATTCCTTAAAAAAGGGTCCCATGATGCAACTTAGAAAGTATATACATATTTGATTCCCCCCCAATCTTTCACCAGAGGAACCTATGACCATTTAACCTGAGTAACAGTACAGCAGGAAAAGAATAATATCCAGATATCTTCATGCTTTTTGGATACATGGTCTGGAGTGACAATGATACAGGGGAATCCAAGATGCCATTATGGCCCTCCTGTTAAAGTAGAAGATATGAAGAAAAGATGATAAACAGGAGCCTTTGACAAAGCCTATTCACAGTGGGTCCAATGAATCTACAGGCTCTCCTGTGTCTATTTCTTAGTCCCTGAATACTTAATTAGGATGATCAAACTCAGTTGAAATTTTACAGTGGTTTCTCATTCTGTAAAGTAAGATCCATAAAGGAAGGAAGTCCAGATGGAAGCATCTGGAATTGCACACACACACACACAGAGACAAGATAGTTAGAAGTAACTCTGTACTCTGTGGTGAATGGTAGAGATTAATACAGTCAACAGATTTAACGAATGCAGGGTTCGGGGTTCTTATAGTGGCCCCATTTAATTGACCACATTGGCCAGTGCAAAAATTAAAAATTTTTTTAAAAATCACAGTGGTAATGGGTATTCTACCATAAACTTAACCAAAATAGTAGCCTCAATTGTAGTAAGTTGACTAAAATAAGTCAAGATAAGTTCTGACATGTGATATGCATTTCCAATGTGGTACGCAGCAATTGTTCTGGAAAATGCATTTTCCTTCTTTCCTTCAGTCATTTTCAGGAAGGAAGAACAGAGGCGATTTGCATTCACTTGGATCAGACAATTGTGTACACACGTGGTTTTATCTCAGGGCAATTTAACTTTCCTACTGTGACATTATAGTACCTGCCATTCATAGAATGTCATTCTGGTTCTCTTTGTTGATGATACCATGATAATCAGACCTGAGGAAGAGGAGTGGCAAAGACTTTGGATGCCCTCCAAGATGCATGCACAAGAGGGTAGGAGATAAACAAATTCAAAGTCGGGTGTGGTGGTGCAAGCCTGTAATCCCAGCACTTTGGGAGGCTGAGACAGGAGAATCACAAGTTCAAAGCCAGCCTCAGCAATGGTGAGGTGCTAAGCAACTCAGTGAGACCCTGTCTCTACATAAAACACAAAATAGGGCTGGGGATGTGGCTCAGTGGTCGAGTACCCCTGAGTTCAATCCCTGGTACCAAAAAAAAAAACAAAAAACAAAAACAAATTCAAGAGTCTGACCCAATAGTAAAGATCCTAGGGGTTCTATGACCCATGATGTGCACAGACATCTCCAAAGTCATGCATAAGTAATTGGGCCTAGCACTTCTTACTACCAAGAGCTACTCAGTATACCTCTTTGGATTTTGGAAACAGCATGTATCTCATGTGGGAACTGCTCCAATCCATTTGTTGGGGGACTATTGCTATTTATCAGATATGGTAGAAGTATTCATAGTAAGTATAGACACATTATGGATCCTTCTGCAAATTTTCATAGAAAACTCCCAGGATTCTGGTGTAAGGGCATTTTCTGTGTAGCAGGGAACTGTTCAATAGTTGATAGGTTCCAATAGGTACTTAGCAGTTGACCTTTGGAGATGAATTGATTATTTGGCCAGAGCTTCCCATCATAAGTTTTGTCCTCTCGGGTCCACTGAGCCATAGATTTGGGCAGGTGCAACAGCAATCCATTGCAGGTTGGAAATGGAATATTCAGGATTAGGACCAGAGGTTCCAAATAAAATATGCAAGCAGGCCTAGGCCCCCATGTTATCACCTCTGTTTACACTGGAGCCTCTTCCTCAGTTCATGCGTATGAATTCCTTGTGACCCACTGACAGAAGAGGAAAAAGCTTGGGTTTGGCTTTTGAACAGATTGGCACAATGGGTTGGTAGAAGACAAAAATAAGTTCTTGCTGCACTACAGCCCCACCCAGAAGCTTCTAAAGCATGGGGGCAAGGGAAAATGTTCCTCAGGAGGCAGGATTTCAAGCAGTATGTTGTCATCAACTTGGTACAGAAAGAGAAGTTCCCTAAAGTCAGGACTCCTGGGCAGTGGTGAATGGTTTGGCTGACCGCTCAGGGACTAGCAAGATGGTAAATTTTCAGTTAAGGAGGTTTGGGGAAGAAGCATGTGGACCAATCTCTGAAAGAAGATACAAAATGTGTGGATTGCTATATCATTTTATGGTCTACCAGAGAATGCTCCTTGCAGAGCAGGCACTGAACAACCAGGTAGATGGAATGACTCATCCAGTGGAAATAAGCTTACCTCTTTTCTCAGCCACTCCAGAGCATGCACAATTGGCTCAGGAACCTATTTGTCACAGTGGCAGAGATGGAGGTCACATATGGCCCAACATCATGGGCTCCCTGTGGCCAAGGCTGATCAGGTATCACTACTCTGAAGTGTCCAGTCTGTCAGTGCAGAGTCTGAGGCTGAGCTTTTTACTGTCCATGAGCCTGGACACATGGTGCTAGGCTGATTATATTGGACCCAAACATCCTAGAGGGAATGTGGCTCCTCTAAGACTTCATGGGCCTGATAGAGATTGATCCTTTCTGTCCACAAGGTCTTGACCAGCACCAATGAAATTTCTCAGAATATGTAATTTATCCTCCATTGGATTCCCCAGAGGAAGTGGGCATGTGACCATGTTATTCATTTGTCCTGCTATATATACCATATCAATCAGAAGCTGCCATTCTAAGAAAATATTGGAATAACCACTTGAAAGCATTACTAAGTGTAGTGATCATTTTGAATTGTCAACTTGATTGAATTAAGAGATGCCAAGGATTGAGAGGATTATGGGTGTGTCGATGGAGGTGGGTCTAGGAATGATTGGCATGTGGGAGAGCCAATTGAAATGGAGACCCTCCCTCAGTGTGGGCAGCATAGACCAATAGGATTATGGCTTGGATGGAATAAAATTTGGAAGAACAAGGAAGCAGCAGCAGATGCAAGCTCCGTTCTTCTTGAATGGGTTCTTGATTGCTGCTGTGACCCTCTGAGGATATCAAACTCTCACTTCTTCACTCTCCCAAAGCAGACTCTGCCAGTAATTCCCCAGAAGCCTTCAGTCTTGGACCGAGGTAGCACCATTGATCCCTCCTGTTCTGGGGCTGCAGCCTCTTGGATTGTGCAGCTATTGGTTCTTGCTGCTCTCCAGCCTGCAGATGGCCATTGTGGACTATCTAGTTTCTGGTCTCATGAGCCAACCTACTAAGTCCCCTTTTTATAATTCCTGTTTTTATAATTCCTGTAGCCAACCTACTAAGTCCCCTTTTTATAATTCCTGGGTTTTTTTGTTGTTGTTTTTTTTTTTTTTTTTTTTTTTTTTTTTTTTTTTTTTTTT